>JAUYWV010109685.1:0-12638 GCA_032274565.1 Nematoplana nigrocapitula
GATTTTGTCAACTTTTACCCGGGGGGGGGGGGTGGTGGTCTAGAGTTACAAGCTGCAACCGCCCTCAAACAACCGCCCTCAAAGAAGTGGTCCAGAGAGGACCCTTCTCCTACTACTGGCCCTGGAGGCGATGAGGCAGGCGGTGTCGTGCCAGTTTCTATTTCCGTTCCCCAAGTTTACATGGGGCCTTGAACCAGGTGGGGACATTCCGGGTTGCGGCCTACTGAATGGGCGTTATCTGTCGATGGTGAAGCTGCGCTCGCGCAGCTAGAACTACTTGGTTTACAGGAAGGACAGGTCCAGCTTTCCCGAGATGGGTATAGAACTCTAATTTCTAGGAAAGACCGCTACACCGGTGGTGGCACCAAAGATTGCAGGAGGAGCACAGGATTGAATAACCTCCGGTGACATTTTTGTCATAGCAACACATGGGAAAGGTCCCGGGTTGCTTTCGATATCCCCAGCTCGGAGGAGGAGCTTGGTTAAGGCTTGACCCAGTGAAGGAAAACCCAACAATGGCAAACAACATAGTAAAGGAAGTCAAAGTAACCTCCTTCTCGCGCGTCGTGTATGGCAAGTTTGCGTGTGAGACCAGCGGGGTAGAAGCTCGGTTGGTGTTGCAGTTGTTGTTGTTGTTGTCATTGTACAGCAGGTCTCGTCAGGGGAGCTGGGACTCCCTCAGATACAAGTCCACCGACACAGATTCCTCTGAGAGGCCGTGCCGGTAGATACATCTAACTTGGGTATACAAAGTGTCTTAGAAGGGATGCTAAACCGTTTAATATTACCCAGATGAGGCTGTGTGATTAACATATGGTGTTGCAGTGGGGGTCCTCGTTGTATCGCCTGAGGCGAGCGACTGACGGGATGTGGCTGCGTGGTTTGACCTGCCGTCGATGGGACTGGTTTGCAGGTGGGCGGCCCCTACTCGTGCTGTTACGTCGGCCTCCTAGTTGCCACGCAGATCGCTGTGTCCGGCGAGTTCGTTGCCGGGCAGACCACAGTGTCCGGGCACCCACTAGAAATTTACCGCCGTTCCTAATGCATCCGAAAGCGTCGCGGAGAAATTGGAGATCCGGGGAGACATGGGTGTTCAAAGGCAAAGGCGGCAATGGCAACCTGGCTGTCAAATCATATTCTGATAGAGTCTTGTGGCTGGTTGGCTTGGATCCATTCGGCAGCCAGCAGGAGTGCTTGGAGCTCGGTTCCGTACGCGCAAGTTATGCCCCGCCCCTTACTAAGGAGAGAGACGATCGTCACCGGAGAGGAAGAACGCTGAGTGGTCACAACAGCGTTGCTGTACTATCAGTCTGGATTCTACTGAATGTATTCACCTGTAGCTTTATGAACCGATACTTTCGATTATACGGATAAAGTGTGAGAGAGATTGTACCCTCAATCCACCGTCCTTTGCGTTGACTCCTCAAGACTTTTCGTACGAGGATGTCGGCATGATGTTCTCACCCTAGACTTTAAGAGTGTAAAATAGACATCAAAACCACTCTCTGTCCTGTTGGTGCTTGTGTGCTTGTCTGGGGCCTATATTTACTTCTTTTCTGATTTTTGTTGGGAATATCCTTTTCCTCATGCCTATTGACAAAATCTATGACCCCATCTTGACAGTCGTCTATGAAGTATTTGAATGCCCCGGTATTCCACCTGTGTCTAATCGAGTTACTAAGGAAACGTTGAATTATTGTCTTAAAGAGGTCTTCATTTTGCGATTCTGCGGAAACGGCTGCATGGGGAGATCCACTTCCTTCTACCCGTAAATGTACAATATGCTATCGACCAGTGAAGGGTTGTCCGACGGCTCGCTTTCTTGATTACTACAGTAGTTGGGTTTGGAAATTCAATAGATATTTCTATAGTTGTACAGTAGAAGGTGGAAAATAAATTGTTCTTGTTAACCAATTACAGTAGAATATTTTAATTTGGGAATATAACAAACACGGCTGGTCTCAAATGATTCTTTGGAACAGAATGTCCATTCTTTTCATGTTTCATATTTTTCAATTAATATATATCAAGTGTCTGATAGATTTTATTTTTTAAAACAACTCATAAGTTTTAAAGCTTCCTTATTTACCCTAAATCTTTGTATGCAATTTGTTAATATACTGTGTGTCTAAGAAGTGTGCTATTAGTCTTCGTGTTAATTTGGATAAACAAACGATTATCTTTTAAAATAAAATATTTCTTGGTTATTGAAATTTGAAGATACTCAATGCTTGTTGTCATACTGTTGTCTCTTCCCTAAATTTCCTTGCTGGTGCGATGCTCACTGTTTAATTATAAACTCCGATCATCCTAGATTTATTTCTGAATTATTAATGGTCTACCTGAGTAGATTGGGTTTACTTACTGTTGGGGGAAGATAACAACTCTTTCTGCCGCCTACTAGCAATAGCTCTCAAGGTTTCTATCTGAATAGGTTATTGTTTTCCTTGGCATATTCAATTAGTGACAGCTTGAATATTAAATTTATTTGTGGACAAATTGTAGCTAATATGTGTTTGTTTTGGCCGTGAATTGTGTCTCTTACACAATTTGTTCAGCATCAATAAACAATTATGTAGGTCAGTAAACTTTCTCTACCTTTAAATTTTATGATGTTATTTTTTAAAGAAATTGAAAGTTATTTAGTGATGTATGCGTCAAACCTAAGGCGTGAAAATGATAAAAAAACTATTATAATAATCAATTCGTATGCAAAATTATTCTCATGCTTATATTTACCATTACGGATATTTTAGCGAAAATCGATCCACAAATGTTTTGAGGAAGCAACCTGTTTTGTTGATATGAATAATAAAAAGTTTTTGACTTTTCCAAAAATGATTATACACTCATATGTAGAAGTAAGATTAATAAAAAATAATTTATTATATATCATTTGACGTTCATGATTATTCTCAGAATAATTTTCACATTATTTTAATTTATGTTTGTTTACTTTAATTACCTCACTTAAGTGTGTCAATTTTATTTATTCGTTCAACGTTAAAACCTTTGTAATGTTATTCCTTCTGTTTTATTTTTTGTCCTTTTCTCCATTTAATGTAGTTTATTATTTGTTCGTTTTTTAAAATAATTTTTAATACAAAACAATATTATTTATTTATTCCAGAAATATATATTTACAAATATTTATAATTTTGTTTATTTTGTCAATAATTAAAAAAACAAAGTAAATCAGCTGAGAGTTTCCTATTGATTTTCAGTCAGTCTATCACGTGACTTTGTAATTTCTTTAAGTTAGTTTTACAAGTTATATATATTTTTGACTTTAATTTTAATAATACAGCATATTTGTTAAAAATGCTGGTAGTCTTACATACAAGTTGATGTAAAATTCGAAACTTTTGGTAGTACTGACATGTAAGGAGCTATTATTTAAAACTCCAAAGGTGGAATTATTTATTTTTAGTAATTATTAGTCTTTGAAATAGTCAAACGCCATTGTCTTGTATATCAAATATTCACACATTTATTTATTTGTTGGAAGTGTCGTTGTCGAATGGTGACAGTACAGTAGAAGTTGTTAATTTTGTCTAATCGTTGTAGGTCAGTCGTAAACATATGGCTATTAAGATCTATGCGTGGTCCATTTAATGGAAATTAATTTCCTGGAAAGGGGCGACTACGCTGCTTTTGATACGTGTTTTATCAGTTCCAGTGTACTTATTTATGTGAAATGGCTTGTCACAATAGGCGTATGTTGCTCTTGCACCATCTGGAAGTTAGCAAAACATTCGATGGAATGAATAATAGAATTGCACGGAACACCTGAGAACATTTGTTTAGAGGTACGACATTTTGCACTGGATGTAGTGGTCATTTTTACATTAATATAGTTCATTCTATTTTTTTAATAAAACCAGTCGGGCATTTTATGTTCACAAATTGCTAAACTTTACACGGCAGGTGAAGGCTCGGAAACTAGTTTACGTCATCCTTCCACAAAAATGCCATAATAAAGTTAGTATGTTAAATAACAACTGATTTTGTACGTTTATTATTACCTTCCTTGAATTTAAAACAATGCCTCCGCGACAAACTCTTATTAAAAATCAGTTATTGTTATTTCTTGTCCGGAACGACGTTCCATTCGTTTATAATTTGAAAAGTAATGAGTGCAACTGGCGCCGCATTTATGGATCGGATTGGATCAGGCAGCACCCCCTTCCCCGTCAGAGGACCCGGAGCTCCTGCAGATACGAGGCCACCGCCACTGGATCTTCCGTCAGCCCCTGCCCCAAGCTTGTAATTCCTGGTCGAAGGGACGCGTCAGTGTCCCGACCTCGCGGAGGAAATAGAGGAGAGAGATAGTGCGAAGAAAGAGAGAAAATATGAAGGAAGAAAAGAAAGAGGAGAGAGAATTTAGATAAAAGACATAGAGAAAAGTACGAAAAGAGATAAAAATAAAATAGTGAGATACAAAAGAAAATAGTGCAGGAGAGAGACGGGAGAAAATAAAAAAGAGGAGAAAAATAGCTATAATAAAGAACAGAGCTAGAAGGCACAAAGGGAGAAACCGAAGGAGATCCCCGCCACGAGTAGTTGTGGGGTTGGCGCCGCATTAGTTTACTATGATGTCTTCTTTTGGGAAATATGAATGAAAGATGCACACGCAATCACAATGTGCGCAACGCATATAGAAAAAATCAGAATGAATAATTTGAGGTGCGTACAGATGAGGTTCAGTTAATCCGCGTCTGATATTGAGTAAACTCTAATAGAAATGCTAAATCCACATGTCATAGTCTTGGATGAAAATGACGCTAACTAAAAGGAACAAGTTTATATGGAAATAAGGGATTTATCCTGGTATCAGTCGACCCTTACCTTTAACTTTAATATACTCTTCCTGTTATTGTTCCTTTACCATACAAATATTTTTTCAAACAAGTCTTAGGGAATATAAAGCATCAAACATTTAATATATAGAACTGTAATAAATACTGTTGATAATATATAGTGCTACAGTATATGATATGGACTTTTTTTGTTGGTAATCAATTTAATTTTTTAACCACATATATAAATCCCGATGAATGCGTTACTGATGTCCGCGTATGAAAGGTATTATTTATTTATACTATGGATGATAATCAGTTAGACACACAGCTCGCTCGCTGATTGATATGTCTGTCGCTCATCATCTGGCTTTGAACACAGTTGGAACACTGCCATAATAATCTGTTCGCGGTTGTCGTTCGTACTATTTTCCCACTTGGTAAATTAATGCAGCTGCCATGCCTCTGTTCGTCATACTTTTTGCTGCTGCACCACAGCCTAGCGATCGTGTCAAACAAATCTTCAGCGATCTAACTACCACCTCTTCCTCCTCCTCTCCAGGCAGGCGGCAGATGTCCTGTCTCCCCACACACGTCTCGCATCCGTTGCGCTCTGTCGTGTCCCAGCGAAGTGCGTTTCAGTCGCATTCGACGGACATAGTGTATATTGACTGTATTGCGACATTATATATATAGGACTCGATTTTTCCTATCTCTATAAATGTGAACCCTATTCCGTCTTTTTAGTTGATCTTTATGTCCTTGTCACTTACATTATCCATAGCGATAAGGTTAGCTCGCCTTCTCTGATGTTACCTGTCATGCCATATTTGTTTAGGTTTTCTTCGAAAACTGGTTGACATTTTACCATTGAATGTGTTCCCAGTTTTATATTTATTTTCATTAGCAAGAAGCGGCTCATCGGTTGACTAAACTCAGTGTAGGTTTGAGTAGCAAAAATAGAAACGCTGGGATTATGAGAACATAACTAAATTATTATTCTGATATATCGGTGTGTGTTCGCTTTTTTGTTATGGATAGTTTTGTGTAAAATATCTAAATTTACATTTAAAAGATTCTTCTCGAAAGTTGTTTACAAATATCGTACGATATAGCATACATATATTTTCTATTTGACTGTAGAATAAAATTGATCGTATTATTGTTTTGCGAGACAGGTATATGTGAATTTTCGTCACTTACACTAAAAATATGCTATATACTCAAATGAATCTGAGACCGTTGACTTTATTCTTTATTCCTGCCTGTGAATGTACTGTATATAGAGCTATATTAATAACATGAACAAGATACATTATGCAGACGATACAGCCCTGGTTGGTGAATCCCAAGAGAAGCTGTAAGAACTGGGGGACAAAGTAATAATAGGCAAAAATCGACTGACTGTCAACTGTAAGAAGAATGTACAGTATGTTTGGTTATAAGTACAGGAGAAAGCCTGCAATGCATGTTGAAGATTGGGGATGATGCCATCATGCAAGTGGCGCAGTTTACCTACTTGGGAAGTAGGACACCTCCGAAAGGCAAATGTGTATACTGAAATCAGGAGATGTATAGGGATGGAAGAAGACGCATTTCAAAAAATGGAGATGGTGCTAAAAAATCGTAAAAAGGTGTTGGACTGTTATACGTCAAATCTATCGACTGTTATATGGCTTTGAATGCTGGACTATATCACCACAAATGGAGAACAAGATAGTGTCGATGCAGTTGAGTTGTGGTTTTACAGAAGATGGCGAAGCTCCCATGAACAGAGCGTGTAACCAATGAGAAGGCTAGAAGAGCAGGCAGCGAACGAACATTAATGAAGACCATCAGGATGAGACAACTCGAATTCTTAGGCCATATCATGAGGAAAGGTGATCTTTGAATAATTCACACTGACGGGATACGTAGAAGGAAAGAGAAGCAGAGGCAAGTCTAAGTAGATGGATGGCCGAACAAGTTCCAGAAAGAGACAAAGGGAAAGTAAAAGAACAATTACTACTAAGCACATCAAAGGAAAGAGAGCCATGATGTCAACGTCCTGAATGGATATGAACCTAAAGAGAGTATGGGGAAAATAGCGTATCTCGTTTTTTACTTTTCTTAAAAGAATAAGTGACAACCATATGAGAAAGAAAATCTGTTAGAGGCAAGCCGGCGTGCATTGCAGTTCAGAAAATTTAGTTGCCATTGAAGCTTTCGAATAAATTTCTGAAATGTGCTTCATATCGGCGGAAAGGAAAATAAAAATCAACTCCAAAACCTATAAAGACACAAGAGTCCCATTGTGAAAATGAGTAAACTTCAAGTTACCTCAAACTTATGAAATACATTGCGAGACTTGAAAAGACATAGGGGCGCAGAAGATTTCCAAAAACCAATGCTAACATATAACAGTTTAACCCGATACCTTCAATATAAAAAATATCATTTACACCATCACTATATATATGACGTATAATTTTTGCATTCTCTTTGACTTCAAATAGTGATTACTAAATATTACTAGAAGTTACACATTTTGCTTAGACGTCCATCCTTATTGGTTGTCACTGACTCGCATTTTAGTCAATCTTAATGTATCACTTTTAGAAATGTCCTCTATCTCAGATTGTGATGGACATTGGAGCATTGTGATCGCTTTCGCGATTTCAACCAGTTTTAGAAATGGTGCAGAAACAATAAATAACACACCTACATGGGTGGGGGACAAACAATCAAACGATTAATTACAGTAAAAACGATATATTTATTTTAAAAGTCAGAAAGGTTTTCAATAAATGTTCCAATATTCCATATTGCCCTGATTTTTCTGTCCCATATGCCCCTATATTTTATTCATATAATTAACGAAATTTCAATGGAAAGTATAAATACAACTGTGTGGGCATAGAATTTGGCATTTTTTCAAAAATCAATCGAAAAGGTGATCGCGTTATCCCTTTATCTTGTCGGCCTTGATCAAACAGTTTCAGTAAAAATGAAGGTTTCAACCTCTATTTTGGAGAAATCAAATATTTGCATTCACGCTACCGCTGTGAACGTTGCTTGTCTTGGGAATCGATGTGTCATGCTTTGACGCCAGCAGACCAAAGGCAAATATGCCACAACGTGTCTCGGGCTTATGAATTTATAACATTGTGCGTCTGTAAAAGTGAAACTTTTTGAAGAATGTTATTATAATAACTATAATTGTTTACCATAATTCCTATATATTCGCTGTAAGTTAGAAAAGTTGGATGGTTGACTATTTATTTATTTTCAAAGTTAATAAATAGTTGGTATTCAGACAAAATGATATATAGTAGAATCGAAGAGATGAAACGCTAAATGTCATATTTTTGGGTTGCTTGTCTTATAAATTGCCCTCACTTTAAATATTCGCCGTATGTAATTGTTTCATTCTGTCATATACCTGTACATCATTATCAATAATATTATTTAGAACAATGTTTAGTATTCATTGAACCCCATTAAAAAATGAAATATAAATTATTTGTCTGTGTGTGCGGGCGTGTGTTAGCGATCTCCTCCTAAACTATCAATCGGGGAGAGCTGAAATGTTCTGGGACCCATTTGTTTTATTTCCAGCTTCCTATAGGGAAGATCGCAAAAGATTTTGTTGGCGAACGTAGCTATCTTCTCGGGGTTATGTTTGAGGTCGCTACCACCCTTGATTTGAAGTTCCCTCTTAATTATTGCGACACCGGGTTTCCCGATCTTTTCATTTGAGTCATTTGACTGCCATTAGGGACTAAAAATGCTGCGCTAATTACGAAGTTTGGCAAATATCCCATGCTATATATACTACTCACAAGACGTATGCTTATTTCGCCAGTAAAATGATAAATTAGTCGTCCTTGTTGCAACAATGATGACGTCACGTAATATCGATTGCCTACGCGAAAGACAGACCGCTGTATCGAAATCTGCGGAGAGCTGTAGTTTGAAGCAGGAGGTAATAAATGATGATGTGGATCCATGCAGATCATACTGTAGTTTGAACGGGGAAGCAGGGGGTGATAAATGATGCTGTGAATAGTGGATACACAGTCACATAGGAAATGCAGACTGCGGGACAATTTAATGATACATTGAACAGGTCAACTATGTAGTCGACACCAAAATCGCCCAGTTGGGTAAATTAATTTAATTCACATTCAAATAAACCAACCAGCCAGGCCAATCTCAAACACTTCTTTTACCTTTGTATATTGTTGTCTCTATTAAAATGAAAACGAACAGTAGTGCTTCCATGGAAATGGGTACAGCAATTGAATTGCACCCTTATTGTATAAGTGATATTGCTTTGGTTACATTCCGAACACTATAGTACACGCTTTGAACATTTCCATCAGTTTTTCACGTATTTCTGAGCTTAACCTTTTTTATTGTAACATGATCTTATTAGATTATAGGACATATTATGTTCCATTTGTAGCAGACCACTACGACTGATTTTCTCAGCAAATGGAAACACGTGGTATCATTGTTGACCTTTTTAAACTGTGCGGAATTGAGAATGTACAAACAAAGCATTGCACCCAATAAACATACGTCCATTAATTGCTATATTTTTCAGATGACATAGACAATCTTGGAAAATATTTTCAGTTAGTACATACTGTATACTGTAGGTGTTAATCATATTGGTTTTCCGATATGTTTCAAGAACACTATACAGTATAACAAACGTTGCGGTAAATGTGCAATTAAGATAAGAACTGTTGTTACATCATCGGACCACCTTCATAAATACAAAAAATATATAAACAAACTACACCCCTATTCACTTACAGTATATGATAAAAGCGCATATAAAAACAACAATTGTTAGTTCAGTTACAATTGCAGAGTGATTATATTGTTATAATTTGTCAAGTTAATTAGATGTTGTGATACATATAAATTATTTATTAGTACATAATAGTAATTTTATATATAGTATTCCTGAATATCTACAGTACGACCTTTAGTAGGTTTTGTTTTCATGCGCTTTTTATTTTCTATATAATCTACGTCGTTAAAATTTCCCAATAACATTCAAAATTAATTTACGTAGGTCTTGCCAGTTCGCAGTACATGCTATATATAGTATATATATATAAGAATATTCTGACGTATGCTGTTCTATTATTATCTTACCATCGTGTTAAAAGTCAAAGGGGTAAACATTTGCTTGTTCTGACACCACCGAATCAATCAGCTGATTAATCTCAGCCCATCCTCTGCTTCTTCTGTATATAGTTGACTTTTCAATATCTGTGAATATTAGTTTTTGCCCGAAAAGAGTAAAACCAAACAGAAATGAAAGGTATAGGACATGAAGTGCCACTTTACACGCAATAGATGCGATAATATAATTACACCTGAGTAGAAAGGACGTCCAGACGGATAAATAATTTATGAAATTTAATAGATATAAAGACGGATTGACCTGACTAGTATGTTGCAATGTGTTGCGACACTAGGGTGTTCATACTGTCAACTAAGTATTCAAAGTTCATTCATGAAAAGCGTACATCTCACTTTTTAGCGACCATCCACAAGAAGCATAACCACGATTGTGAAGAAACAGCAAACATGGCGGACTGTTTCGCGTGTATCGATGGCATAGAGAAAAACTACATCTTAAGTGTATTCTCTTTTTGCGGCGAGTAGTCTTCTCTTATTGCTTCTGGGGGGTTGTTTCTTCTTTAAGCAATGATTCGGCTGTCTGTAAGCACTGGAAGGAACAATAAATGCAGAAAAGTATCTTGTACCAAGCATAGATCCTCTTCATCCAGAAAGACACATCATCTTTATGCCAAAGAACGCTTCCATACACAAGACGAAGGTGGCAAAGAATATCTGCGAGACAACAACAGCATTGCCTTGCTGGACTTGCTTGGCTAATTCCCCAGATCTTAACCCCAATGAAAATGAATGGAGTTTAATGAAGAGGCGAGATTGTATACTATGCCGCCAGATAATCGACCGAACATTTCTGAAAGTTTGAAGAAAATATTTCAAAAAGTCTGGTGTTTTTATTGTGAGTTATGCTGTGTCATTTGATAGACTCTATACTGAATACGTCATCGGTTGGAGAGAGTAATTTCCAGGCAAGGTTTACGTGTATGATTTTTGCGACATTTTACTGCATCCATGTCTGACTTGGTCTTCTTTCATTTAAACACTTTCACCGCTTTGTTAAGTGTTTCACGTTTTTTTCTTTACATAATCTGGTATTCATAACACAAACTTTTTATGCTAGTATTCTGTTTATGCAGTATATTTATGGCGGCCGGGAAGGGTCACATGTGGATATATGGGATATCTCTCGACATATTCCACAAATGCAACATATCCAAGTGGATATGACAAAATGAAACGAGAATAATTGTATTGGAAAATTAATCACTAACCTGCATTCCCACCAAAGAATTTGGAATTATATATATCTGTACTGGTCAGGTCTCGAGCCAGCAGTCAGTCAATCAGCAATCAAACTATATATATACTATTCCCATACGAACGTAAATTTGTAATTTAACTATATGAACAGTTTAGAACATCAGTGGACTGTTGAACGGGGTTTGCTGGTAGTCATCCTGTCAAGGATATGTGAAAATTTGAAATCAGATCACAGCTCTCCTTGAATGGTACCCAAAACCGAAACTATTTTGCCTCGTGCAATTATATATTTCTGTGGAGTAAAATGTTAAATCGGTTATACCTATGAATATATCAGGAGTGTGATTGTATGTAAACAATTTATTGCCAGCTTATAGCTAATTTCCAAGTAAATGCGTATAGTAGCGGAGTTTTCCACACAAACCTTCATTTTTTGAGCGTTTGTTTCTGTTTTACGCATATTGATATAGCCCTTTTCTTCTGTCAACTTCCCAAAGTATTTGCTTCCTTTGATAGTAGAGATCAGACAGGTTTCTGTCACTACTCTGTCAGTTAGCATTTTATTTCCAGGGTGAATTTCACTTCGTTATTTCTAGTTTTCGATAAAGCAGCCTCTTTCTCTCTTTCTACTCAGCAATAAAAAGATTTGTCAAAGCAGCTTGACAGTAGCTCTCCCTCGGGTGAAAAATCGTCTACCTGAGGAGGGGAGTGAAAGAATTTCTTCCAGCCATGTGTTTCTGTCAATAATAAATCTTTAGATAAAAGATAAATTATTTCTTATTTTACTGCACCAAAGGTGATACTGATCGAATCCGTAATAAATCAATTGTTGATGGCATAAAATAATGTGAAATTATAATTTGATCTATGGATTTCTATCACTATTATATCTCTGCAGCGGTGTATGTGCACTAACACGGCTGCTGTACAGCGTCCGTCAGTCCGCACAAGCGTACCACAGCACGTCTCGTTCTCCGACTATCTCGTGGTCTGGACTCGGTCCGAACAGTTTCACTCTCGATGTTGTCAGAAGTGGGCATCTCCAGAGCAGGTGTTCGAGGTATCCCCTTCCTCTTCGCATCTTCGGCACACATAGCTGTCTTCTTTCCCGATCTTCTTCGTGTAGCTGTCCAACTGGTACCATTGCCCCGTTCTCATTTGCGCCAGCCAAATCTCTTCATTACTGGTCAGCGGTCTTTCCTGTTCTGCCTTCATTTCCATCCACTTGACTGTTTCTTCCCTTGTCTCTCGCGTCTTCTTCGCGTGTTGCTTTATGGCCGCCTTCACTGCTCTGTAATCTACAGGGCAGTTATGTTATTTTCCTTCTCCCTCTTCCGTTAAAATGCCTGTCCTCTCATCCCCGCCTGTCTGTCTGTCTTAATCCCGGTCGGGTGGGCGCGTCAGCACCCCGATCTCCCTCAGGTAGGGAAGGGCGCGGGA
>JAUYWV010109696.1:0-12637 GCA_032274565.1 Nematoplana nigrocapitula
TCCGGTTGATTCGTTGCGTAACATAGCGACTAGAAGAGGCGAGGCATGCTCCAAGATTGTCCGAATGGATCCGGTTGATTCGTGGCGTAACATAGCGACTAGAAGAGGCGAGGCATGCTCCAAGATTGTCCGAATGGCTCCGGTTGATTCGTTGCGTAACATAGCGACTAGAAGAGGCGAGGCATGCTCCAAGATTGTCCGAATGGCTCCTAAATAAATCTGGAAAAGACTTTCACGACTAAACATGCCAACGACACAGTATATTAAGATGAAGACATAGATACAGTTTAGGAACAAATTGAAGAACTGATACGAGAAGTCAAGGGAAACGCCAATCTAATTCTATTGGGTGACTGGAATGCCATTGTCGGGGAAGACAAGGTAGTTGGTGAATATTGATTGGGAACAAGAAAAATCGATGAAAAATGTTCGTGGATTTTTGCGAACAATATCAACTAACAATTACAAATGCAAACTTTCAACAAGAATTCAGACAAATACTGTACTTGGAGATTGGATGCAATGCCAGATTGAGTACAACGCCGTTAGACAGCGATACCGAAATAATGTGAAGAAATCATCGAGCTACCCCGTGCAGATGCTGACACAGACCATAACTTGGTAATGATGACTACGAACTTGAAATTCAAAAAGATCAACAGGAAGAAAATACGCAAAAAATGGAAAACCACAAATTGAAGAATGAAGAAATTCGTAAAAAGTTTGCTAAAGAAATTGATCAAGAACTACAAGAGTCAACTCAACCACAATAAATGATAAATGGACTAAAATGAAAGAAAGTATAAAGAAGGCAGCGGAAATCAACATAGGATACATCGAGACAATTTATCCAAAGAAGCCGTGGATACCTCCACAAATGATAAATAAAATGCAAGATAGGAGAAAATGGAAATCCATCAATAATGATACTGCAAGACGAAAATACAAGCAATTGAACAATGAACTCAGAAGAGAAGCAGAGAAAGCCCGTGCCAGGTGGTGGAGGGATATATGTGAAACCATTGAAGAGTTAGAAAAAAAGTCAAACTGACAGGATGTATTGAAAAATAGAGAAGCTAAAACAAATCGAGGCAACCAAGATAGAGGGATATCAATCAACGACAAGGATTGGAACCTACTTACGGATATCGCAAATAAACGAAAATAATGGAAGTGTTACATTGAAGATCTCTACAATACACAACAGAAACCCACGACAGACCAAATAGAATTATAAAGGGAAGAGGAATTAGACGACGATTCTAGAGGTCCTGCAATTCTTGAAGCTGAAATTGAAGAAGCATTATTTAGCATATAGCATTAACAAAGTTGAAGGATCAGGTGGTATACCAGCAGAATAAATAAAGGCAAATTTAGGCGTAACAATTCAAAAACTTACAGAAATTTGTAACCATATGGGAGACTGGAACGCGAAAGTAGGAAGGGGAAATCAAGAGAGTGAGATACAAGGAAGGTATGGTTAATGTGAGATAAATGACAGAGGGGAACGACTTCTTGAATTCTGTGCACATAATATTTTATGATTGGGAACACCATTTTTCAACATTACCTAAAACGTCTCTACACTTGGAAAAGCCCAGGGGATCGCGTTTAGAAACCAAATTGACTACATCATGGTAAAGAAGAGATGGAAGTCAGCTCTGTATAATGTGAAAACATATCCAGGCGCAGACTGTGGCAGTGATCACCAACTTCTGGTTTGCAAGATGATGTTGAAACTTAAAGCTAAGGAAAATCATCCGAAAGCTCCAATCCGGTATGATGTAAGCCGTATACCAGATCAGATTACAGTGGAGATCAGCAACCGTTTCATGAAACTTCTAGAATCAGTCGAGGAAAAGACAACACCAAATGAACTCTGGGTAAAGATGAAGGATGAAGTCCTAGAAACAGTAAATGTTCACATCCCAAAGAAGACAAGATCTAAACACACGTGGCTAACAGTAGGGTCACTAGAAGTCGCAAAGGAGAAAACGAAGGCGAAGATCAGAGGAGACTATTTGGAATGGAGAAGGCTTGACAAAGAATACAATAAAAAAGCAAATGAAGACAAGAAGGCTTTTATCAAGGACAAATGCATGGAAATCGAGAATAGCCGCCCCAACTTGAAACAAGATTTCAATGTAGTTAAAGAGGTGAGTGGCGAGCGCATAGCTCATATTGATGTGATCAATGACAGCGCAGGAATAACGCTAACAGAATCAGACGATATCAAGGCTAGATAGGCACAATACTGTGAAGAGCTGTACAAGAAAAGAGACTGGTTAAATGACAACGGAGTGCCAACAACAGCTAAAGAACTACCACAATCGAGAGAGGAAGTTGTTTGGGCGAAGCGGCGAATTCAAAATGGGAAATCATCAGGTATCGACGAGATTCCAATTGAAATTTGGAAAGCCACAGGTGAATTTGGAAAAGGAAGAATGGACACTCGATTGGTGCAGAGCAGTCTTCGTTCCACTGCCCAAGAAGGGAAACTTGAAAAAATGTAACAACTACCGGACCATTAGTCTCATTTTTCACTGCAACAAAATCCTACTCAGAATCATAGCAGACAAAATGAAAACAAAATACAAGGAATAAATCTCCGAAGAGCAAGCAAGCTTTGTCGAAGACAGGGGAACCACGGAACATATAGTTAATATAAGACTGATCATAGAAAAGTGCAGAGAGCACAATTTACAACTCTATATGTTCTTTATTATTTGTTATTATTTCATGTCATCTCATATCGCATGTTTTTGTTAAAAGGCAATCAGCATGCTTACTGATTTTGTTCATACTTCCATGTACCGATTCCCAATTGTACAGGAAATTCTCCCAATACAGTTTATTATTATTATTATTATTTTATTGATTATAGTAAAGCCTTTGATTGTGTTAGCCATGGGCAGATATGGGATATCATGATTGAGCACACCGTCAACCTGATAAAGAAGCTCTATTATGATCAAGAGTCAACGGTGAGAACGAGCTGCGGACTGACAAAATGGTTTAAGATCGAAAGAGGTGTCCGGCAGGGTTGCATTCTATCACCCAAGCTGTATACATATAATATCTACGCAGAAAACATCTTGAGAGACGCTCTTCATAACAGTGATATGGGAGTGAGAGTGGGAGGACAGAGTAGAAATAATTTACGTTTTGCTGATGACACTACCCTACTGACTACGAGTAAAGAAGCCCTTATGGATCTGCTTGCACGCGTGGAACACTCAAGCACCCCAAGATGTTTGTTGATAAATTTCGCAAAGACAAAGGTTATGGTGATCGACCCAAATAGGAATGATAGGTCAGACTTTGAACTGCGTGGCCAAAGGATAGAGGAGGTTGAGGAATTTGTGTATCTGGACTCGCTGATAACAACCAAAGGAAGTAGCCCTAAATAGATCCGAAGACGCCTGGCCATGGCACGAACTGCCACACAGAAAATGACTACCATCTGGAAGAGCAGAGGCATATCCACAAGCCTAAAGATTCGGCTTCTTCGAGCAACAGCCTTTGCCATAGCGTCATATGGTTGCGAGTCATGGGTCATGAGCAAAACAGATCAACGCAGGATAGATGCATTTGAGATGTAGGCGTACCGAAGAGTATTGCAAATTTCAAGGACCGAAAGAATATCAAATCGTTGGGTGCTGGATACCATCAGAGTGGAATTGGAGCTACGGAAGCAGATGGCCTTAAGAAAAATGTGCTATTTTGGACACATTATTCGAGGAGGATTTGACAAGGATATCATCGAGGGATCAGTGGAAGGGAACAGACGGCAAGGTCGCCCAGAAAAGTCGTGGATGGATGACATTCGAGAATGGACAGGACGTGGAGCAGCATGAGCGTCACATTCGGCTCAACACCGGGGTCGATGGCGTGGGATTGTGAAGGCCACCGCAGCGCGTTTTGCGTCACCGGACTTGAAGAAAAAGGTATAAAGAAGGGAAATGGTCAAATGCTTTCTACAAAACAACAATGATAGCCCTAAAGAAGAAACCTAACGCAAAATAATGTAATGATCATCGTACCATCAGTCTAATATCCCACACATCAAAATAATGTTACGAATTCTAACCAGAAGAATAGAAGCCAAAACAAGATACTACATAGGAGAAAATTAATTTGACTTCAAGAAGGGTTGCCGTACGAGGGAAGCAATTGGGGCACTAAGAACACTTATAGAGAAAAGCCTGAAATTTGACAATCATATATATATATTATGTTACATAGAATTTAAGAAAGCGTTCGATCGAGTCAATTGGTAAATCTTAATGGATACACTCAAACTTATCGGGATAGACTGAAAGGATATAAGACTTATCCAAGATCTATATATGAATGAAAATGCTACCATCAGGATAGAAAATGAAGAATCAGAACCAGCAGTAATTGAACAAGGAGTACGACAAGGATGTCTTCTCCCCCCACTGTTGTTCTTCATATATATACAGAGAGAATGATGATTGAAGCACTGGACCATATAGAATAAGGAATGAAAGTAGTGGGTTAACTAATCAAAGATATCAGATTCGCAGATGATCAATCATTAACTGCAGATACAGAAAAGGGACTACAAACACTATTAGACAACCTGAATAGCACACCTGCAAAATACAATATGAAAATAAATATAAAAAACAAAAATAATGCGGATCTCGAAATGATACTATGACAATAAAATTAGACAATGAAGAATTAGAACAAGTGAAACGCTTCAAATACCTAGGTGCAATTATCACATCGGACGGTATATGCCATGAGGAAAAAAGAACTAGAATTGCTATGGCTAAGCAAGCCTTTTCCAAAAGAAGAGAATTGCTCACCAAAGGGTTAAACATAGAAACTAAGAAAAAACTTGTCAAATCAATAATATGGAGTGTAAACCCTGTATGGATCATCAGAAACATTTAAAAACAAGCAGTAGAATGTATTCTTGATTATATCTATGGACAGGCAATATTTGAATCATGATTTTAATTTCAATTTATTCTTCGTCATAGTCATAAGCTTTGATTGAATACTATACCTTTTCGCGTTCAAATTCATAATTTCTCTATTCAATTTCGTGAACAGATAGCAAATACAGATAAAACTTTATTCAAAATCGTACACCTAAACAGCTTATTCAAAGAGCTGGTCAATTTAGTACGTGCAAATTCGTGATGTTAGTGTACAAAAAATTTATCTCAATTCAAATTCAAATTACTTCCAATAAATAACGTAATCAGTATTCACCAACAAGAGATTCTCACTCACTTTGTATATTGTCGCATCCTACTTACCTACAATGTGAACTACATGCTGTATAGATATGTATAGGAATCTATGGCGACAGAACCAAACAAGGCAACGCGTATCTACAATATAAAGCGAGACTACTCTACGTGAACGAGATTCTAGTTGAGGAAAATCAAATTAAAAATTTAATTTGCTGGAATCACGAGAGTGGAATTGTCACTTGTCCACGCTCCAACCCTTCGTTCATCCCCATAAACACCCGTTATGTCTTTTATAGATTTGATGCACTTTGTACTTTCGTCTTTACTCTCGACTATCCCCCTGTCATCACCATCACTGAATCCTGGTTGAATTCTAACATTGATTCTAAACTTTCTTAAAATCCCGGATTACATCCATTTCCGAGAGATGACCGTCAATGACGCATCGACGTCTGTTTATACAACAAGTCTTTGTACCCTAGATTGCAAACTTTTAAAAACTACAATTGCTTCGAGCATCTGGACGGCTCAATTTTAGGACACTACGTATGCATCCTTTATATTTCGGACCTCATTGCTGATGATGCCATCATTTTATTAAAAATGACTGAAGACATCGTTTCATCACAAAACCATCTCCAAGACATACGCACAAAAAGACACTGAGTTGAAACAAATCCAAGCTCATTGTCTTTCCCAAACATCACCGCTCGCTCAACGTGACTATTCGGGACGTACATAATGTTACGTGGCTTAGACTACTTGGTCTTACTATCTCATGCGATCTCAAATTGTCCCTTCTCATCAACGATACAGTTACCCGCATAAGCAAACGTATGTACGCTCCTCGTCTGCTCAAAAACATCACCACGGTTAAATATATAAAAATCTGTCTACTCTTGTCTTATTTGCTCTCTAATGGACTACTCTTGTCAAGCGTTTGTCGATCTGCACCTCTCTCTAGACAATCAGATCAACAAGGTCATCAAGCGCTGTCATCGCATAGTTCACGGCACTGAATGTAATTCTTTCATCGATCATTCAAAACGCCGCCACCAACTGATCGTCACACTTTATTAATCAGCGGAGTCAAATTCGCGTCATCCTGTTCACGATTTCATTGCGCTGAACGCAGTCATCAGTACAGTAGAACGTTTTGCCGAACTGCTAAGAGACAACCTATTTTTAAACGACATATGTCTGCACTTACCAGTTATATTAGCATGTCATACACAACTTTTTGTACCAGTATGTTATATGCACTCATCGCTTTCTACTTTTTTGACTCCCATTTGTGAAAATATACGCTGAATATTTTTATATTCCATATAATTTGTATATATCTGTGAATGTATTTGCAGTTGTTTCTCCGCACACCTGTAGGGCATATTTTGTAAAGTATACCTATAACGTTCATTAAATATTGGATTGACAATGAATTAAATCTGCGAAATAACTATTTGCACTTTTCTAAATAAATTGTTTGCTACTTTAAATTCCGGCGTCCCCTTTCTTGATATCCTGGTTTCGCAACTGAAGCATTAAACCATATTTAAGTTTTATGGAATTTAGTGACAAACAACCAAATGCAAAGCAATAATCTCCCTTTGCCTGGTTATTATCTGATAGCCGATCTAGTGCTTGAAGCTTGGTCGACTGCTTTTCAGAATTTTTTAGTCACGATAACATGAACTAATCACTATTATTGTATTATATTTTATGTGGCAAAGCTTGCTAGCGTGCTTTTCCATTTTATCAGTATATATTCATCGTTTCAAATTTAAATATGCTTTCAGTTCACTTCAAAGAACCCAGCACAAGACAAGAATTTTCCAACTGTTCCATGTACCGTTATCTCAACTTTCACCCTATGCACCGTGTTGGTCACTTTAGTCATCTATACAATTTGGAGGTGAGTTCAACAAAATGAATAATATTTCATTTGTGGCGAGATGTATTCTTTATAATTTTCCAATTTTAAAGTGAATGTAGTACGTTAATTGTTCATGATTCTATATCATACCAAAGTCTACAAAAAGTTCCTGCATGGTTGTTACATGATCCTGGTAAAGTTATCATTGTTCTCAATAATAAAGTGGTTTGTATATATGGATGTGTAACTGTAGCTAATCCGGTGTCATTCTCCACATTGTATATTTTAAACTTTGAGGTAATATAATTCTCATTTTAATAAATCCTTGTATGGGTAGGTAGCATCCATAACTTAATTAATTTGTTCAAAAAATATATAGAATACTGCAGATGATTCTTGTTTTGCTGTACACATTTAATTTTGTTTTACCAATTAAAACTCTCAATACGATTTTATCTAGATACTTCGTTTCTCTGATTTGCAAGAATATAAGCAAGCCGTATTAAAACTTGGTTTTCATCTTAGTAGCTGCTCATATAATTAAGGTTTTGTATCATATATTGTTAAATAATAATGCAAAGAAAAATGTTGTTTTCATATTCTATTTTAGAGAGAACAAGTGTGTGAATGATTGGGTCATTGTGTTGAAATTGATAACAAGCATACTCGAACACGTGACGTTACTCATTTTGATGAATTCGAGTAAACAGTCCAAGGTGAACAATCTGTTAAATGATGATTTCATTACAATATATACCAAATCATTTATTTTGTTCAGTACATCACGAGTTTCTAGTATACCATAATAATTATCTGACTTGAAGAATCTGTTGTTAACGCTACTTTAGTTGTCTACTCAATAGCGTATTTGAATTTCAATCCAATCCAATCAAAAAGAGCCTTCCGCCTTGCTGATTACGTCAGTAAAAATTGAAACAAGCTAGCGATGACGTTGTCCTGTTACTTCCTCTTGTTTTTCTCCACAAAACCTGAACTGGAAAACTTGTTTATTCAAAACGTTGACCAATGAAATGAAGGACACAGGGCGACATCAAATTTTACTTTCATTTGTAATAATGTGTCTTTTTAAAACAATATATGTAAATATAAGATTTGATTAAACTGCTTTAAAAAAACCCCACATTATAAACTAATTTGAAATAGTAACTAGGTGACAGTAACGTCACCATGCAATTGTTAGTGTTGTAATGTGGTCATGGACGAAACAGTAAAGTTTTGTTCAGCGCGAGTAGAACATTTAAAAGATAAACTTATGAAGTATTTATTTTATAGAAATCTTATCTTCATAATTTTGTCAAATATTACTATAAAGGTAATGCCCATAAATAGTTTAAAAGTTTAGAATTTTACATCCTGGTAATATTATATTTGATACTACATCATATGTGAGCATTAGAAATTTAAAGAAGGCTAAGGAATACTTCCACATTTACTTATTATTTAAACTATACTCCTAAACATAAGCAACTACCAGCTGCACTAGGGTAAGAAAAATTCTGTTTGTTAGTTAGAATCAATCGTATTTCTTTACTATTTACATGTTTTATCTAAATATTATATATTTGCTTAAATATTGCCATTTTTAATATAATCTTTTTTATCGAATTTCAGATGTTTCTATTCTCTTTTCTTACAATATACATGTCCACTATTGGCTTGTCAGTAATCGAAACGTTATTCTATTACACTAAACATGTTGGAAACAATGGGCCTATAATAGCGGCCGCATTTCTGATGTCTTATGGTAATTGTGTATTATATTTTTGCAACAAATTAATTTACTCTATCAAAACGTCAACATTTTCATTTCAGGTTCGGCATTTGTAGCAAATATTGATGTTCTGGTTTCCAAGAGGTATTCACTTGAGTGAGTTTCTTTCTGTTCCTATGACTTTGAAACATTATTCTTTATAATTCAGAAGTACTAACTCGTATTAGGCTTGTTTAGTTGTAATATTATGGTGATCATATGTTCAATATTAATTCTTATTGATAAATATTTTGTTAGTTTTATAAGGAGATATGACTTGTGAGTGTTCTACATAACGATTTTGTTTATACAGATGCTTACTTACAAAAGAAAACACATTCCTATCGTTTTATTTTACGAAATCAATAATCATATATTTTTCCATTTTAATCAATTAAAACTTATTAAGGTGTCAAAACATTAATTGTTGATTCGATCATCTTTGATTTTTAATGATAGGTAAAATAACTACGAATGCGAAACTTCTCAGTATTTTATTAAATGCTGTGTTTTACGATCTGCATGTATTGTTGATATATAAGTCCCAAAATCCATTTAAGAGGATGTCTTTGGTCTATCTCATTCGGGGTGACTTCTGCAAAGTTTACCTTCCATAAACACGCCTGCCCTTTTCCAAGCTTTGTGGATAGACTATGACAATTTTAGGTTTTAAACCAATCGCGATAAAATCGTTGTTTTGTGTGTTTCCCTGTAAATGCATCGAGTCGGTTTTGGTTAAACTACTTTACTGACCAACGGTCAGCACCATATCGTTGTTACTTTTGTAAATTTATAGCGAACCTTTTTTGTATTTTTGGAAGCTTTGTTCACAGTTATGTAAATATATATATATTACTTATAAAATACAAAGTCGCTAAATTTTGATCATTTCCAGGTTTTGGTTGCAATCAAATAACATCTTTAAACCTCTGGCTGCAACTGGTTTTGGTCTACTCATAAACAGCTTTGTCTACATCGGGATTAACTGCGCGAATCGATCGACTGATGCTGAACATATCACATGGGCACATTGTAACCACGCAATTAGTTTCTGGGAAATGTTACTTCTTTTAATTCCCTGGATATGTTTTGTCAATTATACTGGTGAAAGCAACCAAAACGTATTGATTGCTTTTGCTTACAATTGCGTATTCGCCTTACAGGTAATTGTAAAAAAGTTGAAATAAGAACACTGAGTGAGGTAACAAACGGGCTTAATAAAGATTAGTATTTAAAAAATTCTTAGCCTTTCTGCAAGACGGAATATGACCACACCAAAGGTATCAGAATTCGTTCAGGTCACAATCATTTTTAGTCTACGTAGAACAATAATGATACATCTTGTACAAATTCAGGCAGTTATTGCAGTAACAAAAAGAAGAAGACCAAATTTGATTCCATCTACTGTACCGCATCATCGCACTTGAGTCTATAGAGAAAGGTCTGAGATTACAAATAGATGTTTTTGAACTTGTTCATGAATACTTATTCTGAAAAGAAATCACCTTCCAGTTTTTAACAAAGAAATGCTTTATGTCTCTCAGTTAAAACTACATGCAATATCTACAAGATGTCCATATCTAGATTAAGCTTTGGGATGAAATAACACCTGATGTGTTTATAGATAAGCACCAATGCATTTTCAACATAAACTTCCATTAGAATATGTGAAATTCAGCAGCAAGGTTTTCTCGTGTTCTATTCAAAAGTGGTCCGTACGTTGGAATTAGAAATACAGTAGTAATGGTCTGCAAAACTTTGGCAAATCCAGTACATGCAGATAAACTACTTTGAGGTAGACTAAAAGTGTAAAATTTTGTGTTCTCTATGTGCTCAATTCTGTATTTGGAAACAAACTATCAGAATTAGTGCTCTTTATAGTTTGTTTTGTCCGTCATACAAGCATTTCAGTTTTTGGTTTTAATAATAAATGAAATCCCAATATTTTCCAAGAGATGCAACAGCGTGTAATTTGTAACATCCTTCTCGAATTAGAATGTGCAAAACTCGACCATAGGTTCTCGTGTTACTTTCAAAGTGCACTGCGTCTTGGAGTAGGAAGAGAAATCAGTGTGAATGTGAAAATTTAGTGAAATCCGGCATAAACTCTTTCAACTGTTTTGATTTTATGAAGTTATCTATCAGAAAATGAATTTAGCTCTGAGACCAGTTCAATAGTTCAATTTGGTTATCTATGTGGTTTCACCGATTCTCGCCATGGAATTCAACCATAAACCATCGACAAAAATGTTTGCAATTTGTAAAATTAAGTGCGATGTTCAAATTTGATGCGTCATTCAACTGTCAGATTCCTTAGGCATATTTTTTATTACTTTGAATTATTTACCCTCTCTGACTAATCGCTTTTCTCGCTCATAAATTTCTTCTTCCTTTCTCTAGCTTCTCTTTTCTTGTTTTCTTTATTTTTCATTTCTTACTTTCGTTTCATTCTCTCCATGTTTACTGTCGGTTTTCTGTTAACTCTTCTTTTCTCTACTTTCTATTTACTTTCTCTTATCCTCTCTCTACTCTAACATTCTCTCTTTTAGTCCTTTCTATCTTTTCTCATTTTATTTCCCCTTTCTATTTTTCTATTTTTCTTTTCTTTCCTCTTAATTTAACATATTTCCATTCTCTGACTATTCGCTTTTCTCTCTCACAATTATATTTTTTCTCTCTTTTTTCCCTTTGCACTTTCTTGCTCTCTCGTATCCCCCCTCTCCTCTATTTCCTTTCTCTTCTATAAATTTTCTTTACTTTCTCCGCGAGGTCGGGGCGCTGACCCGTCCCTTTTTGCTATTCAAGGATACCAACAATGTATCCCTTGGTAACCAAATAGGCAATATTAAATGATGTTTAGCAGGTGCTCTTTGGCTGCTCTTAGCGCTGTTATGATACCAGTCTGGCATGTTACATTGTCATGGAGTATGTAAAACATCTTTGAGATTGTGATTGAGTGGGTTCGTAAATACCTGCAGAGTCTAACCCTTACTTCACTTGATCACCTTCTCTTGGGGACAGTCGTGTAACCTCCAATGCCTCTACGCACACGGTGTCATGTGGACCACCCTGAGTGGTGGTGCGAATACACAAGGTTTCGGAACATCTTGGTTAGGCTTGGGCATATGTATGATGTTCTGTGAAAGTTAGGCTTTTTGGTCAAATTGTGAACATCCTTCTGATGCTTATAATGCCGTAAAAAGTTTGGGTATCGCTTGGTTGAGGGCTGGTGTCTACCTCTGTTGCATGTTAATCACACAACCTTATCTGGGTGATATTAAGCGGTTTAGCATCCCTTCTGAGACACGTTTGTATGTCCAAGTTAGATCTATCTGTCGGCACGACCTGTCAGTGCAATCCGTGTCGATGGACTAGTATCTGAGGGAGGTCCGACTCCCCTGACGAGACCCTCGGAACAACAACAACAGCAGAAACTAGATTGAGAATGCTCTACTTAATTGCAGGTACTGATTGGGGATTTGATAGGGAGCTGATGAGAGCAACTTATACCACCATGATCAGATCGATCCTAGAATACGGAGCAGCAGCATGGTACCCATGTATATCGAAGACGGAAGCCGACAAAATAGAAAGAGTACAGAATGAAGCAGCCAGGAGAATCATCGGAGTAACTAGTACTACACCTACAGAAGCGGTCCTCATGGAAGCCGGCCTAACTACCATCAAGGAAAGGAATTCCATTACAGCAGTACTGGCTGTAGAGAAAAGTCATAGAAGCAACAAAACCAACCCAAGAAA
>JAUYWV010109707.1:0-21359 GCA_032274565.1 Nematoplana nigrocapitula
ATGTGTTGTATTTTCCATTTCAGATTGTTTGTTCATCATTTGTGATTAATACACCTATTACAATTTGATACATTCTTATTTACCAGCAACCCAAAACATCTTTGCATGGGTGACCCCCTCAATCCTGAGGGTAATATAAGGGGGGTGAGGTCAACCTCCAAGGTCAAGATCGACTTCAAGGGGTTGGGGTTGAGGTCAAGGAGGCTATTATGGTGTGAATTGGCCATTTTGGGGCAGAGTTCGTTTGTTCCAGGTAAGCAGCCGGACCGTTGATGCCAGCGACCCTCAAATCTGAAGGTAATATAGGGAAGTTGATTGGGGTTGAGGTCAAGAAGGCTAAAAACGATATGAAATGGCCATTTCAGGCAGGAAGAAACCTGCCACAGAAAATATCATAATACAAAAGTTGCAGGGCACCCCTGTAAATAGAGGACCGGACTATGGCAGGGTTAAGGTTAGAGTTAGGCATGTGCCCTATTTTATTGCTCAATAATGTGGGTATCCTCTGCTAGCTAGATTATAAAATGCATAAATTGCTTATATTTTTTAGTTTTTATATTTTTTATAAAATTGCTTATATTTTATAACATTATATTATCAAATTATTAGTATAATTTATTTTATTTTATTTAAGTTTTTGTATATATTATTTTAATAAAATTATATTTAGAATATTAATATTATTATTGATTTGTAAAACTATAAAAAATATTTTTATTAAAAATATAATTTTAATGTTTTAAATATATTATAATTCTTCAATTAAATTATTCAAATGTATCAAATAATTTATTATTACGTAGTTTTATAAATGAAATAAAAAATAAAATAATAATAAAATGGTATTTATTCTATTATAAATATAAGTAAAGCTAGGAAAAAAATAGTTTACATAAAATACAATGTTTTTATGATTATTATTATTTTTTATTTGATGAACTTGTATTATAATAATTAAATAAATTTGGTTTGATAATGATTGTGGTATAGTTTAAATTAGTTTTTATTAAATGTTACTTGTTGGTAAAATATTAATATTATTATTAATATTATTATTAAGTATTTTTTATATTTTTAAATTTAGTAAATTTTCACTTACTTGGGGTTTTCTATTTTGTGGTTCACCACCTGTGATACTAAAACTTTTGATCTTTGACACTCCAGTCTGCCTGTCAACATCACAACCAGCACTTAGAAATCCAGATGTAGGATCTAACATATTCTCATAATCCCTGAAAGGAGCTGGGGTTCTATTTTCTCCTGTTTCACTAGATTTTACACTTCCTTCTCCCTTTGACTTTTTAAATAAATCCACACCACTTCCATTTCGTAGTGAAGGGAATTTCATTTGTCTTTGAAGTTTCCTTGCTTTATATTCTTGTATACTATTCAGACCAGCATTCGCGTCCATATAATAAAATAATTTTGTGTCTGGACGACTTTTGAACTGAGAGTTAGAAAGAGTTAAACCCGCAGCTACTGTTTCTGCCATTTTGAAGTAATACTTTGTACCTCTCTCTGTAAAAATGTATCAATACAAGTTACAACAAAACTTTTAAGAAAAATTAAATCCGCCTCTTGAATCGACCGGATTTATATGTAAATAGCTGAATTCTCCTTGGTTATAGCGAATAGGGTCACAGCTTTTGTTTATACGTACAAAGGATAATTTGTAGTGATGATGATAAACAAACTCTTTATCGCGAATTTTGTATCCTATTTTATGTTACAATAATTTCTCTTTGAATTATCCTTTCCATACATAAAGGTTGTGACTACTTATTGTGAATGCTATTTAAACATCCAGAATGGTTCTACAGTTTTATCTGATTTATATCGATATAAACCCGTATTAAATATCATTTATTCTTTTGGTTTTGGTATTGACAAGACGAAATGCTGTTCTCTTTGAAAACAACATATCCGTTCATGACCACCCTGCACCACTGTGAGAAATCGCTTTAGAGACTAGCAAAAGTCTAATTGTAAACACGATACTTGCTCCCACCTCCTCTGTATCTATGCTTCCCCGCCAAGACTCGGATGCCCCCCCCCACAATTGTGAACCTGGCTACGGGCCCGTACTCGAGTAGGCCAAGCTGTATACCTACGTTTAGTCCAATATATTGGCATAAAATTTCACCAACAGAGTCACTTCTTTTTCATTTATTTGTTTCTCAATGAGCTCTCCGTTGTTCAACTGTAAATTATATTTTCTTTTCGTGATAAAATGGTTAATATATGATACTTTGCATTCCTTTTCTATGACTTTCATTTACAGAAATACAATATCCTATGCTTACATAATTACTGGTGGATCCAGAGGGGGATGCCAGAGACGCTCACCCCACATATTTTTCCCAGCTGCCTTTTTCAGCTATACGTACTCTTTTCCATTTGTCTCTACTATGCCTTTTTCTGTGTTCCCTTTTTGTACTCCTTTTTCCACTGCCTCTTTACATATGCACACTTTTCAGTATACCCCTTATTATGGCCCTTCTCTGTATGATGCTCCTTCTTATGTGCATGCCCTTTCCTTTTCCGTATCCCTCGTCTCATTTGGACATTTCTATTATGAAGGTTGAAGAACATATTACCAGCTTCGAGTGGGCAAATATAGAGGCAGCCGAGCATACATGAAATGGATTCATGATGACATCGACCCGAATTCGCCGACCGGTGTAGAACCCAGGTATACATCGTTCTTACCTGCAAGGACGTGGAGTCAGTCCGTTGAAGAACAACTCCTAGACTGTATTTAGGGGCCCCAGATTTTCCTTTGCCATTGCGGACTGACTCCACGTCCTTGCAGGTAAGGACGGTGTATACCTGGGTTCTACACAGGTTGGCCAATTCGGGTCGATGTCATCATAAATCCATTTCATGTATGCTCGGTTGCCTCTATATTTGCCCACTCGAAGCTGGTAGCATGTTCTTCAACCTTCATAGTAGAAAAGGGCAAATGAGACGAGGCATACGGAAAAGGAAAGGACACACAAGAAGGAGCATCATACAGAGAAGGGCCATAAGAAGGGGTCTATCACTGACGGACTTTGTCATCAGGATTTCGGCGAGATGTCTCCCCCTATTTGAGACAACAGCCCCGCGCTGGTATCGTGACCTGTAGAGGAGGAAAAAGAAGAAGTGTTTCATAGAGTTAATAAGAATTGCAATATCTCTCGTCTGTAGTATTGTCTGCCACTCTGCCAGTAATAAACCGAACAGATGCTGACGGTCCCTATTGGAAGCGAAAGATTTCTTCCGATACTGCAGCCCAACATGTCCCAAACAGTTCTATGGACATCAGGTCCGGGCTGTTGGACGGCCAGTTTATACGGCCTTCTTGGGTCTGCTAAAGGAAAGTATTCAAAATCGAGCCATGTGTACTGTCGCATTGTTATCTAGTAAATAGAATGACCTGAGGTCCGATCTGCTGCAAGGCTGGCAAGACAAGAGGCCTCAGGATCTGATCTCTTTAGCCTCGGGCATTAAGCATGCCCTGAATATGGTACACTGGAGTCTTATGATGCTCGCTATTTCCCCCCATAGCATCAGGGACCGTCCACCATCTCCAGTTATCTCCCTTAAAGCCTCGGGCACCATACGTTTCTCCACGACCCCTGCAGACCCGGATCTGCGGTTTTATATTAGTTACTATTATTTTTATGGTGTATTTTTTTCGCCGTATGCTTTTATGGATTGTGACAAATTTATTGAATATGGCTGTCATCATGCGCTCCAAAAAGGAAGCGGGATTCGTTCGTACATAGGACCTGGTACAATTGCTGGCGATCCCATCTCACATGACGGATTGACCATGTATTAGGTTCTGCTCTTTGTCGTGGAGTTAGCCGTGGACGCATCTGTGGCGACCGGATCTTGGTCTCTCCTTCACGCACCCCGTAGTCTGGAACCGCTGTCGAAGTCGCTAAAGGACAGAATGTGAGACAGCGAGTCGTCTGGCAGTTGCGTGATACGGACGCTATCTTGGATCCAGGCCAGAGCTCTTCCACGTCCAGCATGGCTCAGTTTCTGCCGGGCCGGATTGGTCATCTGGTGGCTTCCACTGAAAATGTCGTCGCTTATAAAGTATTGCAGTTGAGCAGAGTTCACACCCAAAGATTCGTTTTGTTGATTTTCCACATATTTTGCTTATTCATTATTGACATTGCAGAGAAATTCGTGAATATTGTGAGCTGTTTTCTGCTAACAATTAAAGAAATGACTGTGAAGTGCTGAGAGAGACCATTAAGCAGTGACGTAGCCAGGGTGCACGGGGGCCATGCCCCCCCCCTGAGGAAATCAACTCATACTAGATAAAAAGCAATTTTGCTGGAAAAGAAGTGGCATTTAAAATATTTTACCTGAAAAATATATACTTCCAAAAAACTACAGAAAACAATAGATATTTTTCGTACAGCCGAACATTTGGCAGTGCAGCTTCCAATTTTTTATTGTAGACAGTGGGTGTGTGCTGAAGACAATTATTAAACAATGATCAGTTTCCTTTTTGGCGTCGAGTTGAATGCAGCAGTGCGCGTGCAGAGTTGACGAACACAAGGCCAACCGTGGTTGAGGGTTTCAGTTTTTGTATTGAAATACCGTAAAATCAGTGAATTAATGAGGTGGATATAAAGGATATGTTTATCGCTGCTCTGTGTGTCACTGCTGATGTGACATCAGTCATACACAGCCTGTCAAGGCAGCTCCAAACTGAGACGCCCGATCTTTCTGCAGCGACAGCTCTGCTGAGGGACTCCAAAGAGGTACAGAAGAACAAACGGAGGCGTCGTTCAAAGCGGTGTACAGCGACATCGAGAGAAAACTTCGGGATGTAGATACTCCACCGCAAACGGTAAGGCGTACCTATAAACATAAGGTGCATCGAGGCGTCAATCTCTCTGAAGACGCCACACCAAAAGACCACTTCAGGGTCAACCTCTACATCCCGTTCCTGGAGGAACTCAGCACGCAGCTGGAAACGCGGTTTTCTTCCTAAGATGTGGCCGTGATGATGGTCAGCCTGCTGATCCACTGCCATCCCCTGTTTGGCCGACACCAAGAAGGAGTTGCTCACAAGTGCCTTCGAACTGTACTTATGGGCAGGGCATTTTCAAGGATTTTTATTGGCGAGGTATTTCGATAAATGCGACCACTTAAGAGGGACACAACCTATATTATGTCAGCATCTTCATTTTTTATAATTCTGGTAGATATACGTATGACATATTGAATTGAAAAGAACGACCATAAAAAGACAGAATTTTTTAAGAAGTCTTAGAATTGTCTTGTCAAGTTCCTTATTACACCGGTATGCACAATTTTTGATGTTTTGAAATCAGAGTTCTTTTTTTACTCTCTGTAACTAATAAATGCTCTTGGTGTCGATTTTTGCTTCTAATGGATCTAGATAAAAAATTACGCAATAATTCCGAAAAACGGCATAATCCGCTTATAACAGGATTGAAGGGACTGTGCATTTGTTTGTACTAGTCATATATTATATTTATGGGAAGTTCACCACTGTTAACCAGACGCAGGGAATAGCAACGTTAGTGTGCCAATGGTACTTGGCGCATTTTAAGTGCCCTCTTGGTGACCAAGAAAAGCCATGGGCACACATGTGGCTTGCAAGACATGTGCCGAAAACCTGCGGCTCTGGTAGGGTGGAAAGCGCAAGCAGATGCCTTTCACCATTCCGATGGTATGGCGTGAGCCCACCAATCATTTCGATGACTGTTATATCTGTCTGACGAAGATTAGTGGTATTGCTAAGAAGTCAAGGAGTAGCATCGCGTACCCTGATATTCCATCTGAAATCTGCCCGGTGCCCCACTCTGAAGACCACCCGGTTTCAGTGCCACCCAACAACCTGCCTGACCTGAGCAGCAGCGACGAAGGTGGCAGCGTGGGTGGTGCAAGTGCCAGTGCTTCTCCATACCGACCAGATCGGAGAGCAGACGACGCGCCGAAGATTCTGAATCAAAGATCTTATCAGGGACTTGGGTCTAGCCAAGATCACTTCAGAGCTACTGCCTTCACGACTGAAGGAGAATAATCTGCTAGAACCTGGCACACGTGTGAGCAAGTACCGACTCCGTGATGAATAGTTCAAACCCTTCTTCAACATGGCAGCCTCGCTGGTATACGTAGGCTAGGGGCTTCCATAAGTTCTCGGACTTGATAACAATGCAATACCCTAGACATATAATCTATGTTTTTTCATTAACTATAGGTACATCTAAGATATTGCTGAAAATTCCAAGTCATTACCTCTCTGGATAGCTTCATAATTCATATTTTAAAATTCTATGTCAGCAATGGAAATTTGCTTCGTTTTCGGATGAAGACTGAGCAACTTGATTTCAAAAATGGTTTGAGCGTATGCAGAAATGCATAGATTGTGAAGGAAAATAGTTTCGTGAAGTTGTAATTATGTAAATAACTTTAAATAAACAATTTGTACGTTGATGATTTTGTTACTTCGATAACTCATGAGCCACAGTCCTCGAATCACGTCTAATAGAACACTGTTTGCTTCAACCATTCACTCAGAAAGGAGTCGAGAGCGTGATATGCCGAGCCAGGAATTGGCAGAATGGGTCGGAGAGGATTATTTTCTTTGTGTGTCTATTTCATATTTGATGATTTCAATTTATCCTATACTGTATTTACCCCATAAAAATATTTACTAAATCAATTCTATACAGATGAAATTATATATATTATTGAATACTGTATTCCTCTGTTTATCTGCATACTCGTGTTTTTTTCTTCTCTTTGTCTCATACATATTGTTATCACTTCTTCTATAACTAGTCTCAGTAGATTAACTGATTGTTTGTAAATTAGTTAGTCTGTTTACCATTTTTATCTTGTCGTTCTCTCACGCCATTATGTCATATCTATTTGTCCTCCTTACTGCTGCGATTCCCATTTTTTTTAAATAAACAATTTTCATTCATTCATTCATCTGACTGTATATACAGTATATTTCTTGTTTGAAATTTGACCTAATAATTTCTACTGGATACTTGATCTTTCTTTCTCACTATGCACAAAAATGCATTTGTCATTTTAAGCGTTTGACTGATGTATAATTCAAATTGCTCATTAGCACTACTAGGAATTCATGACATTCTGACAGGTAAGCTACAACAGTATAAATATTTCCCATATGACGAGAACAAATCTGAAATTCCTGCAGAATTACAAAAAACATAATGAAATACTTGTCTTGCTTGCAGAAATGTGATTTTATATAAGCCTTTCACAGATTAATACCCCGCCTAAACATCTTCCATATGTCAACTGCATGGTACAGTAATTCTATGAGAAATGCAGGGTGGATTTTAAGGAATATTTTATGAAATTACGGTCGTTACATTTTTGCATTATTGATGACATATTTTGCCAATTATTTATTTTTTGAATATGCTTTTACTTCTTAAAAATCTTTAGATATGTAATACTACTGTCATTAATATACAATCCAAGTAATACAAGTCCAGGAGCTGCAAGCATGAGCCTGATTGCCGACGAGGGGCCTTCCAGAAGACGCTTCACGCATAGATGCCATGGAAGCGTGTCCAGAGTAAACTTCGTGCTGACTATAGGGCAGCCACTGAAGACCCTGGAGAAAAAGGTATTTTGAAGACGATGTGGTGGTGCACGAGGCCGACGAGGAAAATAACAGTATAAAGCCCTTCCTAAGGTCACAAACGATTGGGAATTTGAAGGCTTTTAGAGAAGATGGAAGCGACTTTTGTGGACTTGGAATAAGATTCCAACGACAGTGCCATAAGTGACACTGACATTGACTACATTTAACTCTGTGTTATCGTTTGATTCATATATCAGAAAGGCCATGCATGACTCCAAAGTTTGTGGAATTAGATTGGTCGTGTGCTTTATATCAGTAAATGTAGGGGAATTTGTTTTCTGTCAACGATAAGTCTATATAAATATGAAATAAGAAGTAAAGTCTGGTTTTTAATTTTAAAATCCGGTTTTGGTTGTTTTTGAGAATTTATATACAGTATTTTTAGAGGATCTAAATATAACAAAGAATTTAAGGTTTTAGATATTTCTCAGCATGAATGAAGTACTTTTCGATAAACTCTTTACATATGATTTTACAGAGGCTTTCACATTTGAAATTTTATTACACTGGGGAACCTCATAAATAAAATAAAGCTACAGTTTATCAATACTTGCTTCTTCTGAACACGAAGACCACACCAACTCTAATCCGCGTGTAATCCAATCTCTTCGCTTTTGATCAGCGTGCAACTATTCTAGCAGATTATTTTTACACTGGTCTAATTTTCTATTTTTAAATATTGCCGTATCGTGTGTCTGTTCGGGAGGAAACATGTAATTAATTTTCCTCTGGTGTATATAGATTGTAGGATATCTGCGGCAACAAGGGAAATCTTCACGTAATTCACGGTGCTCTTTCTGCGTGGCTGCATCTCACCCCATTTTTCCAACACAGCTAAACAACGCGGTTAATCAAACTGTGAAGTGCGGAAATACAAGGACATCCGCCCACATATCTGCCTAACATGACAATATTCATTCGTGAACAATGAAAATAATAGCCGTATGTCCACTATAACCGTTGTTTTTGTTGCGACGATGAAAAGCTTAGGGAAGCTTGACAACAATTGTTTTTTTATTCCAACGGCGTATGAATGAAATGTGAACTGATGATACAATATGATTCCCTAAAAAATATATTGTACACAAGATATTACAGGGACGTCGGAAGGTTTTAAAATGTGGGGGGGGGCAAAGCATTTTCATAAAAGTGCCGCACCCTATATAGTAAAATTACGCCCTCAACTTTCGATAGTGCCCTCCATTGACCCCCATTTTCACCGCCCTGTCTCGTGTCCTATGCGTCCTCTCCTCAACTCCCTCATGTCCTCTCTACGCTTCCTCATCTTTTCTCTCCTGCGCCCCTCATCCTTTTTTCTCCTTCTGCGCCTCCTCATCTCTCTCATGTCCTCTGCGCCCTCTCAACTCTCTTATGTCCTCTACACCCCTTTATCTCTCTTTCTCTCATCCTCTACGCGCCATCAACTCCCTCGTCCTTTGCGCCCCGTCATATATTTATGTGCCTTTTAAATAGTTCACTTTGTGTCTTTCAACTCTCTGTATGTCTATTTAATCATGTCCTACTAAGAAATAAATTTATATTAATACAATTTTGCCGCCCCTAAACATATTTTTGCCGCCCCTCTTGCAAAAAGTGAGGGGGGCAGCTGCCCCCTACTCCGACGCCCCTGATATTTAATTCAGTTCTGTCAGATGACAATTTGAATCTAAGAATGTCCTCATATTTAGCTCAGCTCACTTACATAGTTTTAGCGATTTAAACCTACAACGTCAACCTTTATGCAGTGGAGATCAAAAGAGTGATTATTTGTATATGATGTCCTACTCTTATTCTAATTTTATCCACTTATATGTCGCTGGTTGCTGAATGACGCCATGCTGATTGCTGAATGAATATAGGAGGACATATTCCTCTGGGGAAATACGGTATACTGTAACACGCAGCTCCCCCTTCTGCTTCTCCACACACTGTAGGCCTATAACGTAAAGTTGAAACAATCCCAGATAGAAGCATTTGATTGATATCTATAATGTCAACGCCACTCAAACTTGTTACAGCATATATACTGTATAATACGTAGTTTCAGTCTGACTCTGTGACTGAAGTATAAGAGTAAAATCGATTAAACACACACACACACATATATACACAATATAATGGTTTGGAGTGTTAAGTTAACCCCGGATAGCTTCGAGTTGAGAAGAGAGCACGGTTAATGGGCGGATGGCATGGGCTATTCATCAATAATTAAAAAACTAAAGAAGTGAAGTAAAAGTTAATAGAGTAATTGAGCTGGTTTAGCTTTTCGAAGCATTAAAAATTGCGTTGAGTCCAGCGAAAGAAAAACACAATACGAATTTTATTTGCAAAAGTTCTTGACATCAAAAGGGTTAAAATCTGATTTGTCAAATGACTTTTTTTCTGATGACACAGAAAGCATATCATATTTTCAAACACAACTCTTACTGCTTGTATGCCTCTCCGGGGAGAGAGAGAGAAACACTCAAGTTTCCTTCTACATTTTTCAAGAAAACCTATTATCATTGTAGGGTGAGTTACAATTGGCCTAGACGCTTATAGCCAGCAAAATATGTTTTGTATACTATAGAGCGACAGATTATTTTCTTTGTTTGTAGCAGGTTTCGATTATCAGAAATACGCCTTTTAAAGAACTGACATTCTACACAGGCAGTTCGTCAGAATGTTAGATGACTACTCAGAAGGAGTCCGTCCCTTTCAATAACTTATAACCTATACACCTCCACCTACTGCTCATTCTCCGCCTTGAGACTTGTTTGGGCAACACCCCAACAAGTAATTGATTGTATGACGAGGTGCGAAGGAGTGTCAGTCAGAGAGAGCGCCGAAGAAGAGTGGGAAAACACTTTAGGTGTATACAAAATACGTACACGACACAATTACGGATGCGAAGATCAATAATGCACTAGTACTGAAAGAAACTACAGTATCAAAGATCGGGATTTTTGTAACACATTATAACAATCAATAATAACAACTAACAAGGCATTTTATTCACGCATTGTGTTTTAGCGGACTTCAGTTGACGCATCGCTGTTGAGCAGCTGAAGTCGATTGGCATGTGGAGGGTGATTCTCCCGCACTCTGCACCCAAGCTCGGCACACATACGTTCCAAACAGGATTGAGATGGGGACTGTTTGCTGGCTTTACCATGCGGTCGACTTCTGCCTGCTGTATGAAGGCATTGTCCGCTCTGGAACGATTGGTCAGATGGTGGCATCTACTGTAGAAAGGATGCTACTACATGCACCAAAATGTGAACGTGATCGTGAGGGTGTGGGTGATTCTGATTTCTCCCTACTTCCATGTCCACGCCCACAGCCAGTAGATTTCTTGGTAGCTTTCTTCGGCATGGGATACTTCCAAGTTCTCTTCGATGTCTACTGCGGTTATGATTTTGAATCGGCAATCGTCAGCCTTAAATTTAAATTCGAACTGTATAGACTATAGACCAGAGACAGCCACGTGGCAGCATATCTATGGAAATACGATGTCGTCGATAGTCTGTTACGGCGCAAGACGCCTCTTGGTGACTTTTGTTGATGTCTGCATCATGCCATACCGCCCGGTTCTGTGCCCGCGCTGCTTTGCTACTTGCGCCCACGTACGCATTTCATCTTTTAATCCCTCACTCCAACGCATTTTTGGTCTGCCGCGTCCTCTGCTTCCCTCAGTCATCCCTTTCAATATCTATTTCTCGAGATTGTCATCATCTATTGCGACATATTGTATGTCACCAAAGTATTCGAGCTTCTGTCTTGATAAAAAACATACTTTGTTCCAGAATTGTTTTACATACGTTAGAAGATGTGATAGGGCCATAACAAATCAAGTTAATTTCAATACATTTGTGCGACCTAAACTTATCGATTAGTCCTTTAGATGATAGAAAATGTGTCTATTAATTAGTGACTTGTATTTTAGGCATTCAAAATTTAGAATTGTCATCTGCATATGCAAATGCTGAAATGATGCTCATAGATGACACAGTATAAATTTCTCATTTTCTGAAAGAGATAAATAGGAATTATCAGCCCTCTAAGTCAATAAGAGGGAATAATTTCTTATCATAATAATGCAAACATCAGGAGTAACTTTGGTAATAAAACCAAGGTCAACTGGCGCTTCATTTTGGCTTGGCGCGTGGATATGATAATTCTTCCTTTTAAGGGGGACGGTGGCGCTTCGCACAAAATCATTGTATATCAGTTGAAAGGACTCAGTTGGATCACACGATTCGATTTTTTGATGCGATTAGTTTAGGCGGTATTTTTAAAATAATGATATCGGATAAATACTTTCAATTGTTGTCCGTCCCTTGCCCGCACAAGAGGATCTTTGTTCCTTAGAGAATTCCTAAACTTTCTATCTTTTTCCCACATTCATCTTCTGAAATAAAGAATTAATGAGAATTATTACAATTAATATCAATTAGACTAAAAATCATATCAAAGAAACATATTCCCTTAATTTCCATTATTAACAATGTTTTCATTATTTATATAATACATTTGGTTAACAGTCATGTCTGTACCCTCTAATATTCGTTGTTTAGCTTTCTGCCCTTGAATTGTATTCTTATACGCTTCTTGCTGACAATCAAGAAAGGCAGGCGTAAGACAGGGATGCATTCTGTCGCCACTTCATTTTAGCATTTATATACAGAACAAGTCACGAGAGAAGTAGAAATAGACGATATTGGAGTCAACATACGAGGTCACATCTACATATTGTAAGCTTAGATATGCTGACGACACGCAGGTTTGACAGCCAGCAACTCAGAAGACATGGTCATATCATGTTGCAGAGAGTAAACGAGGCAGGAAAAGAAGCAGAAATGACACTCAATTCAAAGACAACCAATGTCATGTATATCGGGATTGATCAATGCCATACTTTTATCATTGATGGTGAAGAACTGGCAAATGTCAAGGGATTCAAATACCGACATCAATATATCAGAATTGAAATTGCAAAACAGAAAATTTTGCAGCTTACAAGCATCTGGAGAGATGAACCGAAAACTTCAAATAAAGACTTCTTAAAGTTCTCATATGGCCAGTTATGACTTAAGGAGGTGAGGCATGGACACTGAAAAGCCAGGATAACAGGAAACTAAACGCAGCAGAAATGTACATGCACATGAGACCTCTATATGTGTAAGCTGGACAGAGAGACGGACAATAAGAACTGGTTACGGAACAACAACTCCTCAGCAATATTCAGATGAGAAAGAAAGCTGTGGTTATTTTGGACACGCTTTACGTGTGTCATCATGAAAAGGATCATCCAACGCACTCGTAAGGGCAGGCATCCAACATGACTCAGCCGGGGTTGTATCCGGCATGCGACGACTGAGGAAGAAGGAGAGGAATTGTGCTAAATGCCGCGTTAGCGGCGAACAGGGAGAACTTTGCAATATATACACAACATTTCCCATTATAATGGAAAGCTTTAATAGTCGATTGATGTAAGAGGGGTAAAAGAAGACAGTGTGTTATTTTTGTGCAGACTGTAACCTGCATAACTTTTAAATCTGTTGTTATCTTTACACAAATCAATAAGGGAAGACAGCATTCTCTGTGCGCATTGATTTTGCCGAAAAAAACTGCTCCTCCTATGGCGGCGGAACGAACATTGTTGAAAATCGATAGAGGTATCCCAATCTGTTTGCCAAAAATAAAACTTGTGACAACAGACAAGAAGCTTCGAGCAGTGCAAATTTGCTCATCCATTTATTTTAATTAGTCCTCCTATAGATCGAAAATTTTATATGAGATTTCTTTTAATTCGATTATTTTTTATTGTTTCACGCACGAAAAGCTAACTAAATTTACGGACAATTTTTATAGATTACATTATTATTTCTTAGAGCTGTGTCTTTCCGTAGTATTTTTCAAATTTATCGAATTGTATACAATTCAAGGGATTCTGAAATAAGATTTGCACTCGTCACATCAGATGAAACAATAAAGAATCTTGACACAACTGCGCCTTACAAGTTAATAATAGCGAATTATTTCTGTAGAGTTTAGTATGCATATATACATATACAGTAGTAGCTTCATCATTTATGGAAATCACCGCTTTCGTCATCATTTGGAAAGTCAAACTTCAGAATTTAACACGTGTAAATATCAAAAATTTTCCCGCCCAGTTTCGGATACAATATCCATTTTCAAGGGATCCACAACATCTTTCTTAAAAAAATAACATAACAACAAAGAATAACAATGCCATACAAAACTATATAAAATAGTTAAGACAGTTAACTAAAACCCTTAAAATAATAAACCTAATAATATAAATCAATAGAGCCTCCTTTGATTGAGAGTCCCATGCACTTGATTCGATATTGGGCTGTGTTTCCCGTCCGATGCAAATTGGTGGCACTCGGAGTCTTCTTCATGTGTTCCTTGATTCTGTCCATTAAGTGTCGTTTAGCGCATTCATTCTAAACAGGACAAGCTTGGATCACCAGATGCTCTCAAACGTATCGACAACACTTCATGTACTGATTTGCGAACCATTGGCATATCCTTCTTCAGACGGAAGAATGAGTCAACATTCTTTGAGGAGAATACAATCCGAACTGAACCACAGTCAACAAGACGACTCAACCGATTGGCAAGGTTGAGAGAAGAACAACCAAGGAAAGTTAAAGTAAAGTACTGTGAAACAGAGACAGACATGGCAGAAGCAGCAGAAAAAAACGCATATTAGGAAAATAAGGAAATGCACTTTTTATAAACAAATATATCAGTATATTAACATGCCTAGTCATAAATAAACCACTGTAGTAGTTACTTCTCTTGAAATGTAACCAATTTTACTTATAAATTCCGAGGTATATTACTTTAAAATATGTTAGGGTAAAATAAATCGCATATTTAAAATATAGTACATTTTTCAATTTTTATGTATTATTATATATAACTGATTCTAAATCTGCAATTAATTTTGCTCTGGGATCAACCATTTAAAATTGATGCACACACACACACACACAGAGCCAAGTTTACTTTACACATTGCATATACTGTAGAAGTATAAGGTCAGAATGAGAAGGTTTCTATAAGAGGAAGGGGAAATATTGTACAACCATCCGAGTGAGTCAATACACTACTAAGAAGAGCAATTTTGTTTTTTGGAGCTTACCCTACAACATGAAATTTTGACATGACTGTTTTATTGTTAGACTTTTCAAAAATATTAAGAATCCCTTCTGACTGAAAAGTGTCGGGGAAATTTCGATATCTCTTGTTTGAATTCAGCTTTGATTGCCATTTTTTGCTTATAATTCGTTAACCTAAAGCCAACGTCCTAATTTGTCGTTTTAATAAGATCCAGTTGCCGTCGAAATAATTGAACTCGTCTTTAAATTCACCAAAACCGATTCAATTAAACAAAATAGGTCTTAAATGGATCTCTTCATTTCTCTCTTTGTCTACAAAACTACTTCTGCGCACAAAGAGAAAAGGACAGCAATATCTTTAGATGTTTTGTTAATTTTTTGTTAACTTCTATATCAACTGTTTTTGTCTCCCCTTAACTAGGTAGCTTTAGAGTTATTCTAACATCGACAAAGTATCCTGAGAGCTATAATCTACTCTACTATATCTACAGTAGAAGATGCATATATAAGAATAATAGTGATCGTTTTTTTATTTCTGCCGGGTCCGATTTCACATCGTGTGGATGGGAAAATCATTGATATTAGGAAGCGGTTCGATATACCTTACGACTATGACAAGATATGAACCAAACAATGAGTTGCAGACTAAATCTATATAAATAAGCGACATGTAAGTGTGTGTGTCTGTATCTATGAGAACGCTTTCACGCAAAAACCGCTTGACCAAATTGCTTGAAATTTCGTGTGTAGCTGTGCATTTATAATGCCAAGGACATAGGCCAGGTTTTGTTTTGATTGCCGGCCTTTGAAGGCCGTTAAAAAGGCCGAACTGAGCGTCCAAACATGATTGCATCATAATGTTATGCTTTTCTCTTATATGCTATATTTAAAAATATCATACGATTTTATTTTACTACTAACAAATTTGAGAGTAGTATACCTCGGAATTTATAAGAAACAATTGGTTACATTTCAAGAGGACGCTTCTACTCTGCGGTCTTATATATATTTGTCAGGTTGTTTGTGTGTTTGTGTGTGTGTGTGTGTGTGTTCCGGCTGGGCGGCCGTACCGTTGGTGAGAAACTTTGCATGGATGACCCCCTCAACCCTGCGGGTAGCATAGGGGGGCGAGGTCGACCTCCGAGGTCGGGGTCGAGGTCAAGGAGGCTAAAAACGGGGTGAAATCGCTGTTTCGGGCAGAAGGCGGACGGACCGTTGGTGCCAGCGACCCGAAACTTTGCATGGGTGACCTCCTCAAATCTGCGGGTAACATATGGGGGGCGAGGTCGACCTCCGAGAACAAGGTCAAGGGGTCGGGTCAAGGTCAAGGAGGCTAAAAATGGTGTGAAATGGCCGTTTCGAGCAGAAGGAAGCCTCTCACAGAAAATTTCTTTTAAAAAAAGTTGCAGGGCACCCCCGAAAATGGGGGACCGGACTATGGCAGGGCTAGGGTTAGGGTTAGGCATGTACCCTATTCTATTGCCCAGAAACGCGAGTACCCTCTGCTAGTATCAATTTAAAAAGAGTTCTTAATATGCCAGTCATCAACTCTCCTGGTCAGTACTTGGAATCAATTGAAAGACAATCACGCTATTTTGTTATGACACTCTTTGTCCTGACACACAGACCAACTGAAACATTCACTTTTATATATACTGTAGATCAACACAATCGCGTAATAAACCAAAATCTGAAAAGGAAAACTGGAAAATATTGGAACATTGTATTTATTAACGTGACATGTTTCGCGCGCACAATTGTTTTATAGAGGGTGCCAAGAAAAGGCAATGCTAATGAAAAGTTTTTTAAAGATTAAAAAAAATATGGAGCCGTCATTATTACGGCAGACTTTCTATGATGGAGGACTCTTCTTTAAGTATAAGGGTTCTTTTATTGCGACCACTAACCCAGCACTCCATGTGTCTAAGATCTTATGCATCTTATATATTTACATTTTTAAGAACATTAAAATTCATTTTCGAATGATACGGCCGCACATTTCCAGAGAGAGCTTTTTATATGAATCTGGTATTTTTTTGGCTTTCTTCGTCCACATTTTCCACGAAATCGTCATTGGACGATTGTTTCCATTAGGTGATCTTTTCTTAAGATGTGACTTATCCAGTTCTTCTTCCGTTTCAGTATTCTGAAGTAAATTACGTCTTTCATTTATCTCTTCTACTACTTCTTCGTTGGTTTTCCGATCCTGCCATGATATTCTCTGCATTCGTCTCCATATATCCACATTTCAAAAGCTTCTATCTTTTTCTTATCACTATCTTGGAGTGTCCCTGTTTCTGAACCATATAGGGCTACACTCCAATTCGTGTTCTTATTTCCTAATGGCATCTACAACCATCCGATGTGACAATTGCACTTGGATATTTGAAGCTTTTCACCTGGTCTATTTCTTTATTTTCTAATCAAATGACAAAAATGGTAGGAAATATTTGTAATTAGAGAGATAGAGTTGATTTGTAACTGTTAGCTATTCAATTTTAAATATAGCCTACATATATCTGAATATATTTTAATTGGAAACAAAATTTTTTGCTAAAGCCTATTGAATATAATAATCAAATACTGTCGCTATACTGTATATTATCCTTTTTAAAATATGGTGAGATATATTGCGAAGTGAAAATACATTTGTTCGATAGTATGATAATTATTATCGAATTTAGTTTTCGGATAAAGGGTTTTTTGTTCTGAAGAAATTATAGTTACCAAACGTGTATTCGTTGCGACCGGTGTCGGCTACTGATCAGCCATACTCATGCACAGGAATATTACACAGGAAATAGAGTCAAATTGCGAGGAAATTTTAAAACACAATTCATTAATTAAAAAGCTAAAAAGAAAGAGGCTCTATCATTCATTAGCCAACGATGTATTAACAAAATGGACTCTCTTAATTATTCCGTTATATTTTATAGATAACTAGAGGAGCTATACCCGTCTTCGCTCGGGGGATACATAAGGCAATAAAATATCCGGAAACAACATGCGATATTTTAAAAACATACTACGGTTTAATTTTACATATAAATTCCGAGGTATACTACTCTCAAATGTATTAGTAGTAAAATAAAATCGTAGAATGTTTTTTAAAATGTCGCATGTTTTTACCTAGTTTTAAATACATGTTTATTAATTACAAAAACCTGGCCTATGTTCTCGGCACTGTAAATGCGCAGCTACACACGAAATTTCAAGCAATTTGGTCAAGCGGTCTTTGAGTGAAAGCGTTCTCACATATGCATACACACATATTTACATGTCGCTTATTTATATAGATTAGCCTAATCCAATTAATTACTGTAGCTGATTTTCAAATTTTGTAGCAGTTGTACTAGAATAATAGATTTGATTAATCATACTACTATTTAACTAATTCAATAGTGTGATGGTTTAGCGATGTTTTTTTCAATTTTGGAAATGACTGAACTTTTGAAATTCGTTTTGAAATTTCTAAAATAATCCTTAAAAGGTGTACATCAAATTTTAATCTCAATCTGATTAATGATGATATGCGACGAAGTCCTTATTTCAATTGTAGTGTCTGATATTAAACTGTAGGGTAGCTGAAATTTAGCCTCAAATGGCTAAAAGAGTGCGGACCAGGGGTTTCTTTGCTTTCGAAGTGCACGTGCAGTCGCGGGTTGTTGGATGTTAAATGCACCCTTCTTCTCTCTGACCAGGTTCGCACCAAGGACCGCGTGTTCGACAGCATCAGCCACCTAATCAAATTCCACATCGATCACGGCATGCCAATCAAATCTTTCGACAGCGAACTCCAACTCCTCTATCCAATCACCAGCCGCCAGACATTCGAGTACTAAAACCCGATTGGTTGATTGAACTCAGCACAACGACGACTCATGAGTGTGCATCATCTATGGTATATAGCTTTGAAATTTACTCTCTCTCTGTCTACTGGACGAACTGTGTGTGTATTTTGTCTTATTTGTTTATTGTCATGATTAGATGGGGATATTAAAATTATGTACGCGATTGTTGATAATTTGCATTGCTTTCCGGACAATTGAGTGCTATTTTATTAATTATATTTACATTCGAACGTATACTGTATATCCAAATACACATGCTGGCGTCCCCTACTGTTAAAAACCTTCTATGTATTTATAAAAAATGAAACTGAGTATGCTACTGAATTTTAAAATTAGTAGTATAAATAGTATATAATGTTATTATTGTACAATTGCCCAAAACTTTGAAAGCCTTTTTGGAGGGCTCAATTATGCTGTTGGGTCGAACACTTCGGCAAGCGTAGGGTCCTCGAAGCGTTTGAGAAAACCTGCTCCCCTCCCTCAAAACTGTAACGATGTCCCTGAAGCTTGGTTGTCATTCGCGCGGCTAAACCGTGTTTGTCGTATCCAAATGAGCTTGCGTCGTCTGGTATAATACAGTATCCTCCGAAATGCTTTCCTGTGAGACTCGTGCCGTTGATAACCATATTAATTCCGACTGTGACGCCTTTCAGGGTCTTCCTTCTTGACATTTCCCACATTTTTCCGGCGTATGTCTACAGTACTATTGTGTATCTTTATTTAACTGCTGATTGCATGAATTTGATTCGTGGTTGGTTGAGTGCTGTACTACGTATTCCATACATCCACCACTGCTGTACTCTCTCATTCAGGGCTCTATGATTTTCCACGCAGGAAGAAGCTAAGCCGAGAAAGCTCGGCTGCGTGTCCTACACTGTTTCTGCTGTTATTTGTGTGTATATAATTTGAACTCGCTGTATGTTAGCCGTGAATTTTTGTTCTCTCTCTCTATATATATATTCTAACTCTTTCTTTTTCGTAATATAAAATATGATGTAATCCCTTCTGTTTTAAATTGTGTTTACACATTGACAGTTCTGAGAACGCAACTAAAGGTAACCTTGATTAGACAGCGGCGGAACCAAGCTGGCTAGAGAAAATCTCTTGGTAGATGTCTTTACCAGTCGGTGTGCATTAGTGGAAGGGGGCTGATTCTGATGCGGGCCCCCGGGTCATTGTGTGGGGGAACGAGGATGCGGTTCCGGGCGAGTCTAGGGGAAGGCCCCAGAGTGAGGCTGCTGTGCTGATGGACAGTGTGAACGCGTGCGCATCAAAAGGAAAAGCATGAGCAGACTGAGAACTGGCCATAGTATGGAGCTCGTGGGATACCGCCTGAGGTACGGAGGGAGGTGTTCAAAAAATACCTTTCACTTACGACTTACAATACGAGATAGAATTCCTCCGGAAATCTCCGCTTAAACGTTCGCTATAAGGCGCTCCAGAAACAGTGTATTTTTCCATAAAATATTTGTCTGCATTGATAAACGCGAAATTTGAACAAGAAAAATATCAGTCAGCGTAAATATCCTTTCTCTCTAAACCTTTTCCTAAACGTCACAGGAGACAAATCGGGAGAGTAGGACCGGTGCGGTGAGGAAGGCATTACCATCCCTATCTTTCCAGTGATTCTCTCCCGATTTGTCTCCTGGTGAATTTTTCTTGTTTCCTCGTACCAAGGCGTGACTCCGAGTGGAGCGATTTGGGGATGTCGTTGCCATCAACGCAGCGTAGCGCCAGTGCCTCAGTGATCCTGCCCAGCAGTGGGTTGCAGGATGGCATCCGCCATAGCCTGGTTTCGCTTTGGGAAAGTCTTTATATTTTTCCAGTTCTTTGTGTATTGATCAATGGATATATGAACGAATGCACTCCACTGTTGAGAGATGCTCCTAGTACGTCTCTTTTCACAAAGTAGGATATCAGGATACGAACATGACTGGAATGCTTCTAACTAGAGTCCTTGATCACAGCTACATATATAGTACGTGTTAGAAATGAACTTTTGACTGTTGCCAATATATAAGTGTGATCTTTTTTTAATAAAAACAATCGATGCAACTGAAAAGGATACCGCCGGTGTAATAAGGACAGAAAGAAAACACTCCTATAGATGCAGCGTGGCACCATCATAACCCATACAACTCACAACCAACAGCCCAGCCCAGGTGGTCCTCGTGTGTTACAAGGCGATGGGCACAGCGAGACACAGAAGATATTGGTTTTAACTGATCAAAGTTCTGTACCGTACGTGCCAAACACCGCAAACTGATGATGTCAATTGGACCATGACAGTATCACCCCGCAGATGGTCATGTGGTCTTACAACCCCCCCCCCTCTGGAAGATATATTACAGTTTGCGGTCTTTTCCAGCTGTCCGTGAAAAGAAATGTCATTGAGTCTAAAGTGAAGTAGAGAGAATATGGAACTTAAGTAATATGCCTTATCCGAATCACGACAGTATAGTAAGAGATTATAATATTCTGTGTCACGTACCCGTCGGTTGCTAGAAAAAATATGATATGGTAGACTACGAAAAAATCAGTTTCCCGGAAATGTTTGTCAGAGTCCTAACGTTTGCTGTCAGCCATAGCGTCCTTCTATCTTCGCTGTATTAGCAACGAGATGAGCGCTCATGTGGTCTCACTCCTCCGGTTACTCTTTCCAACCAATCCAGTAAGGCCAGTCGTTGGCTGGCAGCCATAGCGTCCTTC
>JAUYWV010109708.1:0-12637 GCA_032274565.1 Nematoplana nigrocapitula
CTCCTTCGACCCCGACCCCTTGACCTCGACCTCGCCCCCCCCCCTATGTTACCCGCAGTGTTGAGGGGGTAACCCATGCAAAGTTTCGGGTCGCTGGCACCAACAGTCCGGCCGCCCACTCGGAACAAACAAGCACTCACACCGACAAAATATAGAAGATTATATATCTTTCTGTAGCTACACGACTTGAAATGTCTACTATATCTCGCAACAAATGTGGCACACGTTGGCAATCTCAGTGTATCTTTCTGCTCAAAATCGCGCATGTATATGTATACATTCCTACATTTCTCAATCTGAAGCATTTCTCAAGCGGTTCCTTCCCGGTTTCGGCGTGCTGTTGTTGGGTTAAAATGTACCCAAACGTCTAAGAAGAAATATAGCCAAATTTATGTCAAAGGGATTTCCCGAATTTCCTAGGCTGCTGCACTGACGGAAAACATTACCAAAGTTCCTCTACGATATAGAGCCAATCCCTTCAGGAACCAACTGAGAGATTCTACATTGTCAAAGATCCTTGTTAATTTGTATGTCGCTCTGTTTTGAAGCAGAACAATTCACCATGATTGTTTCACCTTAGTTGTCACCAGACATTGCACTGGAACAATCATACGCTTGCGCTCTTATGAGAACAAGACCCCAGTCCTCACTCCCCTAACCCTTTCTCGATATTGTAACTGCTTTGCGGTCAACAAGATCTGATCCGTCCGTGGCACACCCTGCTAGTACGTGTCGACAGTGAATGGCCAGACTTGTCGTCATAGGCAACGGCATTGCTCTTCAAGCAGCATGCAGAATGACAATATTTATCATCAATTCTCATTCAACATGGCGCCTATTTTAATTTTTAACTTTGGGAACAATTCTGCGTTTCAACACCACGCGTATCAAATTATTTACACAATTCTGAATGGACTAAACGGGAATTAAATCTTAAATATTCTCATTGCCACAAAATATGCTGAAAAATAGGTAAGCGATGCATTTCGAAGTTCTATCCTGTTAAGTGATGCAATCCTGATAAAATCAACTCATAATTAGTCAAACAAAGTCATGAAATATGAATAATCTGTTGATCAATTATTCTCTGTGAAGCGGTTACCGAAAACAATAGCTCGTTCAATCATGGTGGGGTGATGAGAATGAGATGACGGAACTTTCCAAATTGCTGTTTCCTTACTGATTAAATTCGAAACGTCTTGATCATCAGCGTTGACCAAGTCCAAGAGCCCTAATTCCCGCGCGTTGCTGAGTCATCCCATTTTTGGTTCATTCTGATCAGTAGTGCGCGTCATCGGCATTAGGCCATTGATTTGATTCTCCCGCTCTCTCGCTCTGTTCCATTCTGATTGGCTGATGGTTGACACTGCCTAAGCTAATTGAATTTGAATAAGCTACGTGTTGTTTCCATACTCGCTCTTCGACATAGGGCAACTATCGGAATTCGGAACAGCTGAATCGATTGGGAATTGGTACTAATAGATTCCTTACACGAAACGGAGTGTTTAGTTGATAGAAAAATAAGATTGATGCAACAACGTTGGATCTGATTGGTTTAAAATAAACAAAAATGACATAAAATCCAAAATACAATTGCACAGCAGCCAATGACAATAGGAAAAAAGACAGAAAAAAAGAAGAAAACGTTACAAGAGATAAAAAAGGAAAAATAGGAATGTGAGGTATACGTTCGGTGGTCTGAGGGGCGTACATAAGTCTGGTGAACTGATGGGGGCCTAAGTATGTGGACTGTGGGGCGTGAGTTTGGTGAATTGAGGAGGAGGAGTTTTTGTAGACTGCGGGGGCACAACGGGGAGACGTAAGTCTGGTGAACTGAAGGGGCTTACGTTTGGTGGACTGAGGGTACGTAGGTTTTATAGACCGAGGGGTCATAAATCTGGTGAATTTGGGGCTTACGTTTGGTGGATTGAGGGGACGTAGGTTTTGTAAACCGAGGAGTCATAAATCTGGTGAATTTTGGGGGTGTACGTTTGGTGGACTGAGAGGATGTGGGATTTGTAGGTCTAGGGGTCGTAAATCTGTTGAATTTGGGGGGCGTACGTTTGGTGAACTGAAGATACGTAGGCTTTATAGACCGAGGGGTCATAAATCTGGTGAATTTGGAGGCGTACGTTTGGTGATTGAGGGGGCGTGGGTTTCGTCAAATTGAGGGGTCATAAGTTTGGTGACCTGAGTAAGTTTGGGAGTTTTTGCCTCGTCTGTGTTTCTCGGCCTGGTTACGGACCTACAGGGTGATTTTTATTCTTGCCCGGCCGAAATTCTATCATTACATTACATAGTGGTTCCTTGTGAATTAATCCAATGTTCATTTGTTCCATATTTCTTCTATATGCACTACTGTAGAAACTAAGTGATTGCTTCCGGAGGTGGGAGAGGGCATCACAGGGCCGCCAAGGCCCAGCAACCTGACAACTCGCCACGGGCTTATCCACAGGTCCAAGAGGCTCACCCCTTCACCACAGATGGCAAGACGGAGGCCTGAAGATGAGGGACATGAGAGGAGATGATGAGAGATATCCTGATGGTCTTCTCCGCAGGAAGGGCAAGAGAGGGATGCGGGATGGAGGTAAGTGGCAAGGAGGGTGGAGTGCCCGTTGCAAAGAAGACGCGAAAGCTTGCAAGGCGAAGAAGAAGCTCACCAGGAAGAAAGCAGAGAGTAGACTCACCTGGACCCCGCAGCCGTCCCCAGAATGTTCTGAGTCCGCGCCGCCTCCGTTCTTCTCCTCTCCAGCAGCCAAGTGTGAACTTCCGGCCCCCGTCGTGCTGGCACCACCGCTGCCGTGGGGCGAGGTGGTGTTGATCGCCATGGTAACCGGACCGGCAGTTGCGGGGCTGGTGCTGACGACGGCCGACGGTGGCAGGGCGTACATGGCCGCCAATCCGGCCAGTTGCTGGGGCGTGGAGAAGGCAGCCAATTGGTGCTGATGTCCCACGATAGTGGCGGTGGCGGCGGTCGTTGCCATGGTGTTGGGCGTCGCGGTGAACAGGCCCAGATTGGACAGGCCGAGGAGGGTGGCGGCTGCCGCGTTCTGATTGGGCGAGGGATGGACGACGGTGGGCTGCGGGTGGTGGGCGCTGTGCACGTGAGCTGGGGGCGGGGTGGGCACGCTGACCGCCGGGTTGCTGCCCGTTACCATGGAGGCGAAGGTGAGGCCGGGAAAGACGGCGGGGGAGCATTCCAATTTGATCTGCAGATTGACAGGAGGCAGTTATTTGTAAATTAGTTTTCACCAGATGGAATGAGGGAATTCCCATGATCTCGAGCTAGATATGATGTGGCGGTCTCTGATTGGCTGACCTACTTATGACGTCACCAAATCTACTTTAGGTGGTACAGAGACTGCGGAACTACGTATTACTAACACTGGCAAACAGTACGATGAAATGATTAAGCCCATACCTTATATTGGATAGCTTCAGAAATAAAATTTTAAAATGTAATGTGTGATACAGATATTTTGCTATTATTTTCATCATTATTTCATCATAAATTTGACTAATGATAGTGAACATCTTCGTGTAATTATTTACTATGATTAAAATTTTGGTTTCAAACCACTTGAAAGTGTAGACAGCGTTTATCTAGACTCTAGAGCTCTTATGGACACAAAGCCACAGACAGAGCTCTAGCAAACACGGACTGGCTCGAAGGCAACAATGTCGAGTTCTTGACTCGCCCTTCCTTCAGCCCTGACCTGGCAGAAGCAGAAGGGTGTTCGAGGTTTCCCGTCTCCTCTTCGCATATTCGCTCTCCCGATCTTCTTCCTGTAGCTGTTCAACTGGTCTCTCGCCTCTTCTTCCTGTAGCTGTTCAACTGGTCTCTCGCGTCTTCTTCCTGTAGCTGTTCAACTGGTCTCTCGCATCTTCTTCCTGTAGCTGTTCAACTGGTCTCTCGCATCTTCTTCCTGTACTGTTCAACTGGTCTCTCGCGTCTTCTTCCTGTAGCTGTTTAACTGGTCTCTCGCATCTTCTTCGCGTGCTACTTTATGGCCACCTTCCCTGCTCTGCAATCGACAAGGGCGTTCTGTTATCTTCCTCCTCCCTCTTCCGTTAAACGATCTGCCATCGCATTTATATTTTGTCGTTGAGCCTCTCCAACAGTACCCAGATTTCCCACGAGAGTTCCCTGTGAAAATCACTGCTTTCTTCCACTCTTGCTCTCGTTCCATTTGCCATCTTCTTTGTTGGTTCCTTTTTACACAATAAACTGAAGTACAACTGCTGTGTGGCGGCGTGCGAAGGCAGCCAGATTTTGGTTCGCTTCTTTCTTCGCGGAAGGGGAGCTAGTGGAGGAGGAGGTATGCGGGAAGAAAAAGATTCCCGAAATTTGAATGACACGATGGTTGGGGAGGAGATATGATCATGGCGGGGTAGAGTGCAGCGTCATGGTAGCACACAGGCAGCACATAAGATGTGTGCATGGGAGGGAGGAGAAGGGGAGGAAGATTGTGCCGTGTGTGTGTCTCTGTGCTACCTACACAGACAGAAGGAGAGAGAGAGAGAGGGAGAGCGATCAAGAATACATCTCAGTCGTGCGGGCTGTATATGTAGTACTGTATTCTGGTTGCTGACAAGAAAGGTGTTCTGTGTGCTGTGCTGTGCGAGCGACTTCTCATGTACACATACACACAGACGCATCCCCAACAGTGCCACCGCTGCCGCTGGCTGCTGTACATGTCTTTCTCTCCCAGCACACAAATGCACACAGAGGGGTCTGGTGGTTGTGCACGGAGAATTGATCGAAATGGAGGGGGGTGGGTGGGAAGAAAATAATTCACCAAAGACAGCAGTCGGGTGTTGCTGGGGAGAGAGGCAGCGAGAGCAGCACCACCAGACGACGCCATCAGGGATGCGTGCACGGCACCTTCTTCCATGATAAGATTTCTCTCCTCTGCATGCTGCTCCCCCGAAACGAGCGTCGAAGAGGCGACATCAATTCCAGTTCGACCGGGTATTTGTTCAATCGCCCCCAACTATCTCTCTCGATGCTGCGTTTTGGTGATTAATAACCACTGTGTGATGGTGTAGCTGCTGTATAGGAGTGCCGGTGTGCACGTAACTAGCACACAGTTGTGTGTGGTGTGCTGATCCCACGGGGGGAGGCACCGTTACTGCCAGTGGTTAGTTAGCAGCCATCGAGCAGTAAAACACACAACCACCCGACCAGTGTCGCTCTCTTTGAACTCCGTGATCTTGAACCGCTCTTGTGGCACAATTACCTACAGCTAGCCTTGCCTCATGACTCACCTTGGCCATCTCAAGGCCGTTCGCCTCGATCGCAGGTCGCACCATCACGTGCCCATTCCCAGCCGGGGTCGTCGTCTTCTCCATCTTGGGCCGGGTCAGATTCAGAGGGCCGTCTTCCTCCTCCATCATCTGAAGGGGAAGTGCAGTACAGTAGAGCTGCTCAGTCTAAAAATAGTACTATGGATTTACCCCGACCTACAGAGAGCGTTGCTGATTGGCTAGATGATGCGGTTGCACAGGAATGATTTTTCTGGCATAAAAAGTAGTGATCTTTCCTTGCAATCGAGGGGAGGTGTTAACATACCACTTGTAGTAAGCATTTTATCAACTCTACTCCACCCTCTTCGCCTCCTCGAGCATTTTCGAAACATTTCCTTGTCCAGATGTGTGGGGGAAGGTTTTTCTTAGATTTATCAATCATTTCCTGGAAACGCTGATTCTAGACAGTCAGGATATCGACCTGATAAGCCTTAATATCAACAGGTGCAAATAAATAAATAAACAGATTTTAAGCACTAACAATTATTAATTATGTTTTTTCAATTCGTAACCATAGATCTGTATATCATCGGAACCCAAAAAAAACAAATTATAAAACAGTTGTTATTGCGTAAATCCCGCGTGCTGTTTATGTTGAAGTAAAAATGGTGACTGTGTCTGATGCAGATCGAGCTAGGACCTTTGTGACGGAAAATGCTATAGAAGGTTTCTGCAAGGACGACGGCACGGTGTACGCAAAGACTAAAGTTCCATTTTTCTACCACCCTGAAGATGGACATAGCAACCACTAACTGGAAGATTGGCACAGAATAGAAGCTTGCTCCGTCGCGTTGTCATTGCCTCAACTTCCCTACTGGATATGCCCTCACAAATTGACGTCATCCAAATTCAAACTACCTACATCATTTGTCCAATCACAATAAAGCGCTGACCATATGAGCGCCAATCCCAGTGCGGTAAAACAACACGCCATCACTGTAATAAATCAATAAAAGAAAACCAATGAGACACATGTGACTCACCTTGACCCCGTTCATCTCCTGCTGCATGGAGGTCAGCTGGGCCACTAGGTCGGCGAGGAGGGCCTCTTTGTCCGCTTGGGCCAGCGAGTTGGACGCGCAGGCCTCACGAACCAGGCCGATAATCTGATTGGCCGATGGATTGGACCGGGGCTGCACCACCGGGTCCATGGAGGTGGTCATTAGACGACTGGGCTGATTTGTCTTGCGTTTGGCCGACATTGGCTGAGCCTGCATATAGACAGACAGACAGACAAATAAGCATTGTTTATTCTGTTTCTCCAATTACCGTACTCATGTTGTCCAGGTATTCAAATCTCCCTCCGTCCTCTCCCTCCTCCACTGCAGCCAAGTCAGACCAAGCTGTCACCTCTTCTCGACCATCTTTCCGTTTTTATCGTCTTTAATGTCCAACTTAGCAAACTTTACTCTCAACCTCAAACTCAGATCCTTTGATTGTCGAACTTCTGCCAGGTTAACACTGTGGCATTCCTTGCGAGCAATATACAGTCTAACCATGGTCTTTGCTCTTCCTCCAAGATCGCCTTCTCTGACCTCTCCGCTGGGAGCACCTGCTCAACTTCTCTCATACTTTTCTCAACCAACACCTTTGTTAGGGACGAGTGTAGAATGACGCGGAACTCCAAATGCATTGAACGCCTTCTTACCAAAACATTTTCTTCCGCCATATTAGCAACAGTTGTATAGTTGATCTAATGCAGGCGGGCGGTCCATTTAAAGAAAGTTGACAATTTACCAATAAGAATTACAGTATATCAGAGCTCAGTTTTCTAAACGCGACATCGGCCGCGCTGAACAATCAAGTTATTGATTTTTTGTCTTGTCACTGATGCAACAACAGAAATTCATTGTTCGACTGTCTGCATTGGTCAGATGCCGATTCGCCAATGCATTCTCTTCGCGTGAATGACTAAAATAGACATTCTGTGATGACGTTTCCGGCATATGACGTCACACCTCACTCTGCTATGTCAGACTGGCCAGAGTCAAGTGCGTAATTGTGAGAATTGAAAAGACGAGCAAAGATATAGAGAGTGTATCTACTAATCCGAAATTGAAACTGGTAATCTCGAGCTTGTCCCTTCTACTTGACTGCTTCTCCTGAAATACATTTGTGGGATTAGGGAGGGAGATGGTCAGTCATCACAAGAAACAATCAGATCGTTGTGTGAATGGAAACCACAGTATGTTCCTAGAGGGCCAGATGTACGGAGCAGAACAGGCAACCAGCGCCAGCTAAGCTCGATACTCTGCGAAAACTGAAAATATTCACACGTTGAAGAATATACTGTAGGTTGCAAATGAGGGAAGCTGTGGTCTACAAAATCAAATCGTTTCAGGTGAAATGTTCGGGCAGACGGCAAACATCAACTGAAAGCAGTAAAAGATTGTTGTCTACGTCATAGGGGAACATGTGTAAGAGACTGGTTAAATTCTTTTAGGGTTATCGCAATAAACGATAAATGTTTAATGTATAAAGTTGAATGATTGGAGTGGAGAATACATGCGCGTAGACAGAGAGAGAGTTTAAATAAAAAGAATACATTCCTATGGGTGCACCCACAGTCACTCCAACTAAGAAATCGATACAGATGATGAATTTACCATGTCACCATTCTCCAACCTGATTTGTCAAAATGGGAATCACGTCTCTCAAGACTTCACTATAGAGCAGGTCAGTCGCCCAACCCTGCAGTCGAGTTATCCTCAAGAATTTTAATCGCACGAATTGACTACAGTATATAGTGGTTCAGGGGATTTAAGATTGCCTATATGCGGTATAGTGTATAGATAGAGGCGATTGGGCCCTCTGGATCGCACGAATAAAAGTGATTCAGCGTGATGCAGCGCGATTTTGCGTGATATTATTTAGGAAATATTGCTTACAATATAGTTGGGTTAAGGCGGCTACCATCCGGCATGGCTGAGTTCAGACCTCGAGTTTCAGTCTTTCCAGGAATGCGCTATACGATGCCCAGTGTTTGAAGATGAAAAGCGAAACCAGGGTGTCAGACCAGACCCCTTTCTTACATCTCTATTGATAGAGGTGGCGCAAATACTACTGAACAAAGTGAAACAAAAAAAGTGAGAAAGAAAATGGGACTCTTTCTAAATGTGGACAATGCCAAAGTGTTGATATATATAGTCGGTGCAGACGGAAAGGATACAGACCTCAGACAGGTGGAGATAGTGGACGATTTTCACTTTATAGGGGCCTTCACAACACCAAGGCAAAAGACAATTAGTCTAAAAGTGAAAAGAAAAAAATATCGAAACACGAGCAATATGTATGGTGCTATTTGTGCTCAATGAAACAAATATTATGTTAATTACATATCATTAAACATTTGCTCAAGTATGTGCAGCATATTCTCCAAGGTCAAATGATTTCTATGATAATTAAACGCGAAATAACTTAGAAGAATCTGTACTTTCTCATGTTTCAAAGTTCGCTTAATATCTTGGATATCTTTGAAAGAAAATTTATAATTTCCTAAATACGTAATAACCTATATATGTAATTTTTTATTAGTAAAAAAAACTATTGTTAATTAAGAAATTATACCATATTCTGCAGGGGCGCCGGAACCGAGGGGTTGGGGGTCAAGGAGGGCGGGGGGTCTGGCTAAAAGAAAAACCCCGGCCGGCTACACCGCACTGATACGAAAAAGGAAAGTGACAACAAGAAAAATCTTTGGACAGATGCGTTTCGACATTATATTGGTCCGGCACAGATTTCTTACGGGTACAGAATCTGATCTATATTCTTTTCTAGACTTTATACTGAATTTATTATATAAACTGTAGCTCCTTTAACTTTTGAGAGAAAGAGATCCTGGATGGATGACATGAAGGATTGGAGTGGAGAAAACACCGGCGAATTCGTGAGAGGATGGAATACAGGTACACAGTTGAAGAGGAAGACATTCCTATGGGTGCCCCCACGGCTATTCTTCTCTGTATCGATTTGTGACGTGACGTATGGGGGGGGTCGCTGAGGGCGGTAAGCGGAGACGTGGGGCTTACTTGGGCAGACCAGTTGTGCTGGTGGTACTGCTGGTGTTGGAGTAATCCGGGATAGAGGAAATAATGACCTCCACTCACGTTGTCTCCTCCTGCGGACTCGAACTCCGACCCCGAGGTCAGCAGAGTAGGGGGTGCTCTTTTGGCATCCATGTCTCCACCAAGGCGGATGATTCCAAGGAGGAGGCCTGACTAGTCCTGACTTGGAGGAGGAAAGTGAAACTAAGGGGAGAATGCCTTCGTGCTGATGGCGAGAGCAGAAGGAGTGCTGGTCGTTGTTGTCCCTGCTTTCTTGTTCTCTGTGTGGCCACACTCCGTGAACCGCCTCGTGTTTTGTGTACGGTGCAACGGAAGCTCATTCCAGCGGCATTCTTCTCCGAAAGAATGGGGACAATGGGGTCTGGTAAGAATGGCCCAGGGAGTGAGTGATCGTTCCAGATTCACCTCCACCGCCTCCTCCTCCTCCTCCCTCCCTTCGTTCGTTCGTTCGTCCAACAAGGACAACCAACAACAACAACAGAGGAGGCGAAGAACGAAAGGGGGTCAAGGAAACGATCAGAAGTGCCCCCCCCTCTCTCTGATCACAATTCTTTGGGGAGCTGGCTCCTCTCACGCGCTCCCCATATCCGCAGTGGAGAGCGGCATCAACAATGCCATTTGTTCCACGAGTCTTGTTTACCAGATCTCCCGCAGCCAGGCAGCAGATTTCCCCCTCACTCAGGGAGACTGGGTTGCAGCTAGACAGAGTTCTAAATCTTCGCGCAAGCTTACAAACGAACAAAAGAGGATCAGGCGTCTACTGTAGAGGTGGGTGGATGCCGCATAGTTCGCTCGGCAACAAGGAACGAAGTCGACGCTTATTGTGTGAGAGAGTCTGGCTGTTTTTGAGCAAAAAGAGGTTGTAGGAAAACCCGGCGGCACGACTTCGTCACACCCCCCCCCTTCCCCTGTCTGTCTGTTGTTCTCCAGCAGTTCGTTCGTTCATCTTGCCTCACACCGAACTCAGCTAGGCTGACGCTGTGAGCCATGAATAGACGCGGGCGGGTTGAGTTCACAGTTCGCACATTCGTCAATCTTTTGTATTGTTACCCTCCTCCCCAGCGGTTCTGATCTCACTCTCAACAATTTCCTACTTCTGCATGCTCTCGGCTTCACTCCATACTCCTCTCAACGTTAGGTTTATGCCGTTCTTTCCTGCCTTCGGATGTTCGCACTCTCTCTGAGCAGGCCGACTCGAGTTGTTGACTTCGCACAATGCCGATCTCGCTTTTGTTCCCTGCGGTCTGTTCACACCACCCAGGCTGTGGTGGGATGAGAGGAGAGAGCGAGCGAAGAAGAGAAAAGGAATACTGGAGGCGAGAAAGGAAAGAAAGTGAATCTGGGAGGTGACAATAAATGAGAGAAGACGGAGAGGAAAATAACTGGAGAAGAGATAAACAAAGGGGGAGAAGGAGATAGAAGAGAAGGAAATCTGTCGAACGGCGAGCAGGGAGTGGGACATAATTTTCGCCACTACTCTATATAAACCCATTAGATAAATCCATTCAGTCTGTGTTCACTTTTGCACAAGATCTATGCGAGAGCTGGGGGATCTTTTGTGAAATCACTGCTCACCCCCACCCCCTTCCACAACACTTTGGTGCCAACAAGCGAACAATGCCAACTTGGAACAATGGCGTTGCGAAGAGGAGGAGGTGAAGGGCGAGGATTGAGGCGATGGTTGTCCCATTTTCCCAACCCCCTCTCTCTCTCCCCTCTTCGTCAACTTCCTCTGGCATGGTCAGGAGAGTCTGGGGCACTTAGATGTTGGCGAGGCGTTCATTGTTCGCTTCCAGCCACTCTCCTGCTGTATTCTCGCTGCAGGCGAGGGGAGAACAATGGGGATGGCTGGGTGGGTACCCTGAACCTCTCAACTTGTTTACCTATTCACTCAAGAGATGACTTCCCAAACCGCATCCAAGATGGCGGCTGTTGTGTACAACGGATACTAGGGAAAATCGAGGAGTTGGATGGCGGGACCACTTTGTAGGTGGTATATGCCTGAACAAGTACCATTTATTAGGACCAATTGCGTTTATCTAGCATAAACATTTTCAGGCAGTTTCAAAAGTGGCGCATGAACAAACAAACAAACAAACAATTTCTCCGACAGTATATTATCCTCGCAATGTGCGTTACCTGTATCCTCCTATAGATCATCAATTGGAGACAGCTGAAATTTACAATACATCCGCATGGGGGCCTCAGATTCCGTTTTAGGCTCTTTTATGAGACTAGCAAAACTATACGCGCCCTTTTATACCTGTTCGTGATGTGACCACAGTCATATTGCATTTCCCATTATTGATTTATTGACTGATTTTTTTTGTAGAACACATTACACATAGGAATTATGAAGTTGACATACAGATTGAAATTCGCCAAGAAATGCCAAAGAAAAGAAAATCAACTAATGACTCCCAGTCACGAGCTGCCAAGAGAATGAGAATGCATCAACTCATGCCAGAAAATCAACTGCGAAACTTCCCGTCATCAAACAAACGCTGCACGAATGTCTGAAGCCCACTCCAATGAACCACCCGTGCAGCGCGCTGCCGGTCATCAAACAAACGCTGCACGCATGTCTCAAACCCACGCTAATGAAACACATGCGCAGCGCGCTCACCGTCATCAAACAAACGCTGCACGAATGTCTCAAGCCCACGCCAATGAAACACCCGCGCAGAGCGCTGCCCGTCATCAAACAATCGTTATGGGAGCCACAGGTTCCGTTTTTAAAGTTTTTAATACTACCAAAGCTATACGTCACATGTATACCTGTTCTTGATATGCGATCCCAATGAACATTTAAGAAGATAAATAAAATCTCACGGCGCATTGAAATGACCACCTCAGCATTCAAACTGATCATTTATTTCTTTGATTGCATTCCGTGCTAGCGGACGCGTTGATTTGCCATTTTCTGGGAGGTGAAATTTTGTACTATTACTCTCGATCGTGGATCGTGGAAGCCAAATTATATCAATACAGACAAAAGCTTACCTGTACTGGGAGTGATTGGATGTATCCACTTCCTATAGTCTTCTTTGATATTAAACTGTGATATATCTAAAATTATATAATATAAAACCTATTATTTTCTTAGATGCTCATTACACACATAACTGAATTTTTCGCTGATTCATACTGAATTATGACATAGGTTTCACCACACAACTCTAAAGGTTTCGCTTTCAAACTTGAATTTGAGAGAATGTTGACGAAAAACAAAACCTGACGGTACCGAGACTCTCCGCAAGGTGTTG
>JAUYWV010109719.1:0-12635 GCA_032274565.1 Nematoplana nigrocapitula
ATTTTTAGGAACAAATTTACGATTTAAATATTTTTTGCAGTCTTTTATGCCCTTTTAAAAGATTTTAGTTTGAAAAAAAATTTCCGACACAATACCGACCAAAGTTTGTAGGTCCTACTTAGGTCCGCCGACATCTTTTTCTCTGGGGTAGTTGTATACTTTGATATCATACCGGCCATAGATGTAGCAATATTCTGTCTTCTGCATGGTAGTCAGAAGCCAAGTATAGAAACTGCTTACAAGACCTTACCAACAGTTCTCTCCAGTCCTTGATTACTAGCTACTGGATGTTTTCTCTCTAAGGAAACTGGCTTCACAGTAAGCCAATTCAAACACAATACACGACCGCACTTAGAAATGAAAATTAAATTGAAATTCACGAGCTTTCATGTCATAATTAACAAATCTTCCGAAGGTCTTCAATTTAAAGTTAGAAAATCTATCCACTCCAATTGCTATCTTCATTTCTTTTCATTCTATTGGAACAAAAATCATCTCAACGTAGCGCAGGGTTTACAGTATTTCTTTCTTCGTGCCCTTAAAATTTGTAGTCCCGCACATTTGGGTGGTGAAATTTCTTTCATGAACCCTCTGTTTATCTTTGGGGTAACTCAATTACCCCAGAGCATTTTAAAAGTCTGTATTTTCGTTACCATACACTATTTTTCAACCATATTTCATGACTTTACTACATATTTTGCGCAATAAAATTTTTTTTAAAAGAATATCACTCATAAAAAAGTTATGAATAGATACTCCTTTGATTATCTTTGGGGTAACTGTGTTACACTGCGATGCAGGGGTTCCACCTCGAGGCAATAGCGTAGTTTGTCCACCCATAAATATTTCAATATACTGGCACGCAGAAGCGATGAACGCACTCATCAAGTTTTGTCATTTTTCCCGGTAGCGGTGATTGCGATGTGTCCTATGTCTGCATAATTCAAGAAATATGGTGTCACGCTGATGACCATGATACATGTAGTAAAGTGGATAGTTGTAGTCAGTCATTGAATATTCGTCTGACGCCGTATTTAGTCGCATCCTTTACAGCGCCACATTGTCGAATATGTATATTGCCACGTTCACTGAAGCAGTGGAAATCATGTTTCGAAACTGTCTATAGACGTAAAGTACTACGCTTAGCTAGAGCACTTTAAAGCTTCCCCTAGCGCACAATGTAAACCATAAGTTGTCCTGAAATGGTCTATCGGAAGAAAACCACTAGCTGCACCACTACAGCAGTGTTGAAGACCGTTGTATTTCCAAACGAAACACACAATCTATCACGTCGTTAGCTGGACCTACAATGTCAGTGTATGCTTTGATACGATGTTAATATAGTCGAGTCATATAATCAAAATGGAGAAGTCTCTAGATTAAAAAATTCTTTACACCCTTTAAGATGTACCTTTATTCTTTTAAAAAAACGCTTTTCAATATATTTTATAAAGAGTAACACCACTCTTTCACTAAATTCGGAAATTTCCTAGAGTTGTTTTACACTTTTTGAAGTAAGTGTGTTCATGTTGAAATTATATCTACATATATACTTATACCCTTTCTTATTCGTGTTAATTTACTAGATTTCAAGGTTAAATTAAACCTTTCAGAATTACAGTGTGCCTTGTGGTGTCCACCTCTGTTGCATGTTAATCATGTAACCTCATCTGGTTGATATTAAACGGTTTAGCATCCCTCCTGAGACACTGTGCATGCCCAAGTTAGATGTATCTGACGACACGGCCTTAGAGGAATCTGTGTCGGTGGAGTCGTAGTTGTATTGACGGGGCTCCGGCTACCCTGACGAAACCCGATGACAAATAACAACGAGACAGAGACAAAGGAGAAAATGTCGGAGGGGTCATATTCAACTTTGGTCATGAGGAATTTGTAATTCAGGCCGGCGATCGTGTGGCTCAACTAATCAGTAAATATTGTATATCCTCATCAATCCTCCAATGTGTCACAATTTAGACAGTACTGTTCGTGCTGCAAATGTTTTTTAATATCTGGAGAATATTGTGTATTTATAAGTTTTGGAGTTTGACTTGTTATGTGTGTAATTATATATTTACCAAAACTTACGAAGAATTTAGGTCTCAATTATCTTATAATACATACATTTTGTGTCCGTTTGTCTCGAAATAGTTATAAATACAGTAACTCTTTGTTTACTATTTACTTTTATTATCTATAGGTTTTATCGAATTGTGTTTTTCTTGTCGTTTGACTGAATAAAATGCTTGTTGTTCAGCGGGACATTTTGAGATAATTATACATAGACTATTTCTATAATTGTTTTGTGTCTTTTTCTTCTTTAAAAAGTTTTTGCCATCATTAATTCTTAAGAAATGGTTTGTTCAACACAAAAGACTCTAGATTAGATTTTGGCAACGTTCGAATTTAGAGAGCGACTTCAGCAGCAGACGCCGCTCCTCTGGGCTCTGTGCTCGTAAAAAATGCTGTTTGTTCGCAACATCGACGAGATATCGAATTTCTTGCTGCTCGCGAGCTGCACTCAAATTAGATTTATGTACACAATATGGGTGGCGGTGGGTCTGGGTGTTTAATAGTGAAAGGACACACCAGAATATTTCCATAGGGTTTCCATCCAGCCAGAGAGTGAGCGTGATGAGCATTGGAGAGCTACAGAGCTATCTGCTGATCGAGTCGTAAATATCTGGCTCCGCTGAGAAGTTGGGATAACTGTGATTGATTGGCCGGTGCCAATGGTTCTTCTTGTTGACGACACGCACGGGTGGGATGGGGTGCGGTGAAAGGAAGAAATCGTGTCGCTGCAGTTTCTTTGTTGCATAGAAAGAAGTAGCGGTACGCGAAGACTTTTCTGTCATTCCCCTCCGCGTCGATTTCCCCTTCGCTGTAATTACTTCTTCCTACAACCAGATTGGAGGATAATATCGAGGACAGAGGGGGATCGACACTAGCTCGCTTCGCCATATTTCAATGGGTTCCAGATGTGCATGCATGCTCTAACAGGCAAAGTGGCAGCAATATGCTGTTGATTGACTGGTGGGTCTCATTAGTAGACAGCAGAGACATTGATCTTTTTTCTTTTCGCGCTCATTTGGTTAGATACAAGCAAGAACTTTATGGCGACTCTATGTCGAAAAATGCTGCTGAATTTCTTTCATCTGGTGCTGGTGACAATAGTAATATTATTGTTGTGCCCGAAGAAGTGTCAGTTTCTATCCCAAACAGATGCCCAACCCGAAGAGAGGCGATTAGTGACGCGAATTTTAAATCATCACTATGATAACTCTGTAAGGCCCATTGTCAACGCGTCGCACTCTGTCAATGTCGGCTTCTCAATTGTACTCACCCAAATTATGGACATGGTAAGACATCAGTAGTATTTTGTTTATTTCTCGTTTCATGACGTATGCTTGAGTTTCATTTATTTCTACATCAGGGAGGATTTATTATAATTGTTCCCTGAAAGGTTGGAAATGACCTTTTTATGTCGAGATGACTTTTGTGACAATCTAAGTAAGCGCGGCAATCGAATTCATTTAAAATTGCTGGATAAGAATAATAATTTTCACATTTTGAAAAAACCTTTTTATTAAGATGAGATTTTATGCACGAGGTTGTGCAGCGACGTAGTATTCATTGAAGTCTACTTGTTATAAAATCGTGAACGTGTTTTGTTCATTGAATGGAAATTCTTAAATCATGACATTGTATATATGAACATCTATAAAAGCATAATTATTAAAGGAATTTCAATACCAATGCAGCTATATGGAAATGAAATAAAAATCCACAAATGAAAAGTAAAAATCTTTGTGGATATTCAAATTGAAACTGGTTGAAGCAAGAGGGTGGTATAAAAATAGGTTGATGACCTTGATGGTTACGTTAAGAAGAATGGAGGCGGTCGACTAAAGAAAATGAATGATCGCACTGGTCGAAGAACGCTTATAGTTATATGCCTTCGTCAAAAATTGGGATTTTCTATATAACAATTTTTTTCTCTCTATAAATGCATTCATCTAAACGCAGAAGTGAGAAATCTAACCTTTGTTACCAAAACTACAAAATGACTTATATGCACTCATATCGTAGCAGGGGTGGACCCAGGGGTAAACCTGGACAGCAGGGGCTGTCCCTAGATCAATCTTGGTGCCTCTTTAAAAATAAAACAATGACTAGTAAGAAACACCTTTTATGACAAAATATGCGCTTGTTGTTTTCTATCGATATTGACTTTAGCGCACTTTTAACTTTGAGCGCCCCTACGAAGTATTGTGCCTCTACCCCCTATAAAATCCTGGGACCCCGCCCCTGCATAGCCACAATGTTATAGCAACTCTTCTATTTGGTAATTAAGACAATTCAAAGTCGGTTTGGTTATCTGTCATTCATATATAGAATACACACTCTGAAAATTCAATTTTTTTGGATGACTCTCTAGTCACTAAAGATAAAATCATGAAAATTACTGATTGGAAATCGCTATTTCAGGGTATCTATTTTGGAATCCCAATTTTGGTAGAAAATAAACTTTTTTCTCTCCAATAGTTTGCAGGTAGCTAAATACCTAAAATAATGAAGACCATAGAGTAGTACGATCTACAATGAAGACTTACTTTATAAATTTTATTATTCATAATGAACTGTATTATTATTTCTTCTATGATTCATGCCAATACAAAAAATTATTTCTAATTTGAAATAAAATGTCAAAATATAGCGGATATAAGGATTAATTTTATTTAATTACTTATATAAATGATATGTTGACAGTGCCCAAACTTTGACGTAGCGGGTAGAGCGAAATGAGTTATGACCTGAAGTGAACGTGAGAAAAGATGAATAATTGGGTTGGATCGAATTGAATTGGTAAAGTAAGATGATTCGGCGAACTGCACTGAACCTGCATCGTTTTCTTCACTATAAATGTAGAATGTAGCGAGAAAATGTGGAACGGAATTAGAAGATAATTATAACATTAGAAGCATAGGTCTGTGTTATCCACAGGTAAATGAAGAATGCGACAAGTTATCCACGAACAGACCGGTTTCGGGGTTATTGCTCAGTTTTGGTAGGATTCGAACCCGTACCACAGTGATCAGCATTCGAACTACTTAACCACTAGGCCACGAGGTCGCTTGTCGAACATGCCGGTTGTGTCGTAAAAAACTTAACAGATGTAAGTGCCTGTGGATAAACTGCAGCTGTAAGCATTGAGTCCACGAAATATGCCCCAATTAACGAACATAAATTCAGATAATAACTCCGAAACCGGTATGCTAGTGGATGAAATGTCGATCATGCCATTTCTAAAAAATAAAAAAATGTTTATTGTATACTACTATATCCTCTCTGATTTTTTCTTTTTCTTTCTTTATTTAATGTGTAAATTTAGTGGAATTTTAATTTTGATCATTAACAGTACACTCCAGTAATTTCGGAATGATCTTTAAATAACCTTTTCCAAATCGATAACCAGGCGAATCAATTCAATGCGACGTATATAAAATAGCATTTATTGACTTTCTATTCAAACTATGCAAATATTTACCTATGAAGAAGTTGAAATTAATTTGACAGAGCAGTCCTTTTTACTTGTTATTTCACCAAACCATTCAATTATGAACTTTCTGCCTCAGGTTTAGGTAGACTGGAAAATATTTAAAATGTATATGATATACTTAATTATTAGTTTCCTAAACAATGGAGTGTTTGGAATGGTTTTTAGTAATTTCAGGATATCCTTGGTAGGGAATTTTGTCGGGTCATAGCGAAATTATTTACATATTTCCGGTGCAGAAATTTCTCGCCACCTTCAATATCTCTTAGTAATCAATAAAAACGTTTTTCGCTCTATTTTCTTTAGTTTAAAATACAAAAGAATTTCGAGCTAGATGCAAAATAGAGGTTATTTAAATGAGAGTGTATAAAATTAAATGGTTGGCTACTAAATAACGGCATATAGTTTTATTGTCATCTATAGATGACGGAGTCAAGAGCTTTGGACGTTTATAATGTGTCTGGTGTCACCCCTTGTGACTTCAAATCATCCAATAAGATGAGTTTAACTACAGGGTGTCCCAGAATTAGCTCCCAACGTATTCTAACAAGTGCAGAGAACAAATGTGTAAACAACGAATGTTAATGAACACCAGAACAATGGATAGTATTCACACGAAGGTTTATGAAGTAGTATGGGTGTCTTTGGAATTTACTGAAAGTCTTTTAAAGTGTAAGCCATCCTTCTGAATGATCTTTACATAACGTCCCCAAAATCAGTAAAGGCCTTGTTAAACATTTGTCGTGGAAATTCTTCCAAACTCCTTCGAATTCGTGCCTCCAAGACATTCAAATTTCTTACTAGATCACTGCGGCAAACTAATTCACATAAATAACCCCATAAGAAGTAGTCTCATGGAGACAGATCTGTATCTACTGTAGGAGGAACTCACGCACACTTCCTCTTCTGGCAATCCATCTCTGTGGTAATGCTGCGGCCAAAAGTTGTCGAACTCTTCTGTTATAATGACAAGGGGCATCATACATAACGAAAATCTTGGTATAACTTGTTATAAAATAAGGTAAAGTATGATCATTGTAGATCTCCCAAAGCGTGTGATCCCAGCCCAAACGTAAACACTGGGAGGGTTTACTGGTTTTTCTTATAGAACCATTGGATCTTCTGTGCTGCAGTAGAAGTAGTTGTGACAATTCACATGGCCGAATACGTGACATGTGACTTCATCTGCAAATACAATAATTTTGTTAGAATCATTATCCTTTTGCTCTAGCATTGTCTCACAAAACTGGAGTCGCCTGTCACTAGCTCCATCATTCAGCTGTTGTCGCAACTTTGATTTTTTTGTAACTCAGACTTCCGTATAATTCGATGGACAGAAGATTTGAAAATACCCGTTTCTTGAGATAGCCGGAGGACAGATGTTTGAATACCTTCATTAACCCTCTATTTAATTTGCTGAAGCTGGTCATCACCACTTTCAGTGACACGTCGCCCTTTCCTGGTCTGTTCTTAGAGAAGGAGCCGAATTCTGTTATTTTACTCTTCCAATTCGTCACAGTTTTGTGATCGGGAAACGGTTTACCTTATCGTGCTCTACTTTATAAACTTTTATGTAATACTATCTAATGTTGTGTTGTTCATTAAATAATCGTTGTTTACGCTTATTTGTTCTCTGTACTTATTAGAATATGTTGGAAGCTAATTCTGGGACACCATGTATGTATATGTATATCACAATTTCCATGCTTCATCCTGACCTGATTATCACTTCATGGTGTGATGATTTAAACCCTTTCAACTTGTGCTCCTTATGACAAACTTTGACATTATACAGTGTTCCCATCTGTTCTTTCAGTACCTCTGATGAAATTATATTGTCTGAAGTTTTGTATCAACATTATAACATAACCCAGAAATTGGTTCGCCATTATCTCTATGACTGCGTGTTATGGGGAAATCAATAATGCTGCGTCATTACATTCCATAAAGATGTTTTTAAAGCAACCAACGTCATCTGTCTATATGGAATTAGCTTCATCCTTCTCTTCCACTCTGGCGACAAAATTTATTCCGAGATACAATTTTCAATGATCTGGAACACATTTCAAAGTGAGCATTTTGCACTTCCCGTCGAGTTAAACTATGGACTACTACCCTATCCCTAAACAATTAAGACACCAACGATAACAGGCTTGTCACAATACTCTACATCTTCACCAGAATTAAGTGAAAAAACACATTAGCACTCTATAAACAGTTGGACAAGAAATGCATTAACTCTTGAGCGAGTCGTTCTGGAACAACTACACCTTTTCCGTTGCTATTTCGCAAAATAATTTTCACAAAATCGAACTTCATGTTTTCAAGGTAACTGTGTAAAATAGCATTACTTTATTTAAGTAAAGCAGATCCCACAAGAAACACGCTTCAGTAAACGTCCTTCTATAATGAATTTGGTTAAGCATGAGCTCTCGAGAGATACAATTCATTCACATGCTGGCTATATAAACATGAATCATATTCTCTTAAAAATATAAATCTTCTATTCTATAAATTTACATTTGTCCGAATTTATCGACACATTTTATTTTAGTTGTAAATTACTGGCAGTACCTTAATACTCAATTTTACATGTCGATTTCAGCCCTCAAACTCATTCAAATCTAATGTATTAGCAATTTATTTTGCAGGACGAAAGAAACCAAATTTTGGCAACAAATGTTTGGTTGAAGGCGGTGAGTACATTACGCAGTTTAATATTTAATGTATTTGTACTTTTTAATTTTACTATGTGATTGTTCCAATAGTATTTACATAAGGATTATTATTTATTTTACGTAATCTTTAGATCTCACTTATCTTTCGTCCCTGTCTTTCCGGTATTCTCTAAAATTCTGATAGCAAATAACCAACGCGGAAATCCTACTACGACCTCCTCGGGTGGCATTGAATGGTCAATATTCCTTCTCCTCTCCATCAATGGTTACAAACCTTTCATTTAATAACACTACTGAAAGTCTCATCCTGTAGTATTTTGATGTGGTAATACAGCGATCGCTTACTGCAGAATTAGGAATTTGAACTCCGTATAAAGCGATTGGTGCAAGGACGCTCCACCAAGTATTGATCCCTCCAATTGTATCTTCGCCCCTCCCAGAGAACGTATCAGAAGTAAGCATATGCAGTATATATATACGGAACGTAAGCAACCCAATATTCCTAGGCGTCATCTTTGACAATATGCTGACCTTCAATTAACACACCTAAGCAGAACCGCATGAAGGTGATGAATAGAGCGAAGTTAGTCAGAGCGGTGACTGGTACAGACTATGGATGGGACAACGAGGCGATGAGGAAGAGTTACGTGAGCATCATCAGGACTGGCATCCTGCATGGAATCAGTGCTTGGAGGGCATGGCTATCAGAAACCGGGTTGAAGAAGATCAAACAAGTCCAACTAGAAGCAGCCATAATAATAACTGGCTGCAGCACCGTCAGAGAAGCAGTCCTAGTTGATGTTGGCTACCGGATGTGTAGAAGGTGACCGAGACCTGTTGTGCGATGCTACTGGCGAAGAAAAGCATGCTGGACAGTGAAGATCTGAGAAGAATACTATCGGCAAAAGAAGTGAGACAAAGACTGAAAAGAAGGAGCTGGAGTAGAGTGGCGAAGGTTGTGCTGAGTGAAGCGGTGAGGAGGGATGTGAAGAGAGGAGATTTGTCTAAGGTGAGATCCTCCTGGAAGGTGAGACCAAGAATTGAATGGAAGAAAGGGAAATACGATCTAATTGTCAATGAAGTTAGAATAAATCATTTTATCCATAACAGAAATTTGGTTTCAAGGAATATGCTACATGTATAGTGTTAAGTAAACAGAGCTAGTAAATAGCTTTTAGCAGACAGCTGTATATATTTAATTGCGCTAAATACACGCCAATCGTACTAGAAATAAATTGATATTGATTGTACCGCGTCAGTGTTTCAATCGGCAGTGCATTTCAGAGGACACGCAAACACAATTGTAATTGACTATTATATATATAATGCCAACAATATGCAAATGTATGTATACTGTACTGTACATAATACAGAATGCCTTCTCCCAAATAATATTCAGGAGCCTCATTTTGGAGTAGTGTCCCAAACAGCACTGCAAATTATTTTTCTAAGCAGCCAATTACTTTGACAGCTGCTATTCGGCACAGCTTCAGAGGGTCCCATAATTCCTATAGACAATATAGTAATGGAGCCCTCTGTTGAAAGGTGCAGATATATCTAGGAAAGGGGTTCTCTGTTGGAAGAGGTCAATAGTAGGAAAGGGGTTCTACTCCGTAGAAAAAAGTAATAGTTGTTTGAAAATAATGGTAAATAATTTCTTCATAACCGTGTGTTTTATATTCCATCCATATATACAGTATACAGTACATATTTCTACCCATTAGACCAAAAAAGATTGTAACTGTCCTGGAGTACATTGCTTTTGGAAAACTTTGGTATAGAGTATTTGACGATCACGACTATGAAGTACACCGCCAGCCCAACATCGCCGTTTACATGGCAGTCGTGCTTCCCACCCGTTTACATGGCAGTCGTGCTTCCCACCCGTTTACATGGCAGTCGTGCTTCACATCCGTTTACATGGCTTTACATGGCAGTCGTGCTTCCCACCCGTTTACATGGCAGTCGTGCTTCCCACCCGTTTATGGCGCTGAAGCAGACACATACAACTTCTAGAGTCATTTCACCAACGCATTGGTCTATTCGCCCATACGCCAGTCTGAACAGACATCTCGACATCTAACTGCTCCTCGAACCGAGGCAGTGATGATGGTGATGATAGTATATGTATAATCAAGAGGAACCTTGCAAAACTCAGAAGTGTAGTTCCTGCCCCTCAATCGGAAAAGCATTGAAAAACGAAAAAGTGCTGTAGTGAGCACATCAGATTTATTTGGATTTCATGTTTACGTACAGTATAACGTTGTCTCGTTTCTCGTCTCCTCTTTCATTTTGTCCAACTCAATATTTTACATATTTTCAAAATCTGTCTAACGGGTATCGAAAACCATGCATTATTGTGATATTTTCTAAATGTGACTGATACCATCTTTTCCCATACTTTCCGCGTTATCAAATTCTAATTTTTACCTAATTTTTCAGTTTTAATTTTCCAAAAAAGTTGTTGCCGTGTGATTCCTCAATATCTTCATAAAATATAGTTCCGAAGATATTCATATTATAGTCTATTGAGAATCTCACATAAAATATTCTTGCGGTTTTATTTTTTTGCAGAAATAGTTGTTACAAATTACAGCTATATAGGCATTCAATAAGGCATATAACTGAATTTGGGGCACGTAGTCGAATAAATATAGGAAATCCGTCTATTTGTTTAAAACAATTATTGAAGTTATGGCTCGTAGTTGAATTATTGTTGTATTGTTAGTTAATTATCGACTGAATTCTTTCTTATAGGCGCCTTTTCACTAATAAAGATAATAATCACATTTATTTATTCGCTTTTAAATCTCGAAATCGTATTAAAGATAATGTATTGTATGAATATGATTGTGTGCGTTTTTGCGACAAATAAAAGTCAAATGATTAATATTGAATATTACGTTTTAATAGAATTACTATTAAGTACTACACAGAATTATAATGTCACCCATAGCAAAATTTCTCAAAATATATATTTAATTGTTTGCCCAATATATTTAACTTCTGGCAAGGCTTGCGAAGCTAAAAAAAATTTAATAGCTTCGACAAATACTCGTTTATAAATGTAGTCCGGAACCCACCGAATAGCAGAAGTGTATATAGCACTGTACAGTATAGGGTTCGAACAAACCGTGTGAAAGTACGTTTGTGTAGCTCTGATAATTCTCTAAAAAATATCGTTGTTAATTTTATTATGTTTCTCTGACTCTTTATTCAATACTGTAGCATTCTTTGGGCATCTGCGCATAAACATTTATATAAGTGTTTATGCATTGTATAACAAAACGTTTATTAAAGAAAGCGATGAAACAAAAGGTTTGTATATATTTTTCTGAAGAAATTTGAACTTCCTCAAAAAATAAAAGTGGAAAATATTAAGAGAAATATGCATCATATAGTGAACAAGAGTTTAGCAAATTTCCAGACTGGTCATTTGAATGAAATACAATGGAAAACAGATAATCGATATTTAGTATAAGCACATTTATACTATGCGTATAATGAATTACTTAATTTCTTGCTATTTACGTTGCCGCCCCATTTAGAGAATAAAAAATTAATGTTACAGGACTAGTTTATATTTTGTTAGAAATCATATTTTTTTGGGCATTCCTATAGAAGAAAATATTTTAATACTACTACGCTGCTAATTATTGACCAGCTGATGTTGTTACTTCTTTACACAGATTTGGAATGATGAACGACTTAATTGGCAACCGAAGCACTACAACGGGATGGAAAGTATTCGCCTACCATCCAAACACTTTTGGATACCTGATATTGTTCTTTACAACAAGTAAGGAGAGTTCTTCGAAACATTCTATATAACAAAAGATTGATTGAAATTCTGTCCATTATATCTATATTATTCTTCGCGGCATGCTCAACCACTCCCATCAGCATAGCAACGGGCAACGAATCATTAATGGCCAGAGGGATGGTATGGTCGGGTCTCGGAAAGGAGGAAAACGAAGGGGACTGAGGACCTGTCCAGGGAGGAGGCGACGACTCTGCTCCAATTGAGGGTGGGTCACTGTGCGCTGTTGGGCCAGTACCAACACAGAATCGGTATTCGACCAACGTAGGAGTGCACCGCAGCCTTGTGTAACAGATGCGATCTGGCGGCAGATACCGCCGAACATTTTGTTCTGAACTGCGACGCATTGTTTCTCGTTAGGGCACGAACCATCGGGGTGAACCCGGACCCCACAGTTCTCCGAGAGGCAGCGAGGACTCTGCCTTTCATCGCTAGAGCCGAACGGCTACTCTCCCGTTTCTGACGGGAGCGAAGGGAATAACAACAACAACATGTATGGTGTTTGTGAAAGTTGGGCTTTTGGTTAAATTGCGACCACCCTTCTGAGGCGCATAATGCCGTAGAAAGTTTGGGTATCGCT
>JAUYWV010109730.1:0-12635 GCA_032274565.1 Nematoplana nigrocapitula
AGAGAGAAGTAGTGGACCACCAGTCCAGATGGGAAATGATCCATGCGAGAGCAGGTGAAGCTGGTGGGATGGGATGGGATCAGGCGGCACCGTCAGAGGAGCCGGAGCTCCCGCAGATACGAGGCCTGTTGCGAAGGTACTACCGACGCGACCAATGCAGCGTGGAAACAAAGACAACATTCCATATGGATATAATGAGAGATGGCAGAGAGTCTAAATTACAACCAGTAGCTGATGCTATACATCGAATGCAGCAATGCATATTGAGATGCGTGGACATTTTAATTGCTGTACAATAATGTATAGTACACCCCCTAATAATAAAACAGCAAACGAAAAATTTCGGTAGTTCTAGAATCAAACAAAATGACTACAGTAGACTATATTAGTATAAAAGGAACTGCCTTATTGATTCAGGCGAGACAATGGATTTGACACGAAAAACACACCATCAAACTTCAAGTTTTATTCACACAGAAACGACCCCCGAACCGAGTGATGAGTAAATGGCAAAAGCAAATGTTTTTCTTTCTTCTGGCAATCCGCATGGTCGAGTATTCAATTAATCTATATTCACGAGATATAGCTTAGGGTCTTGAATTTTCACAGCACATCCAGGCGGAAAGTATCCCTATTTAAGGATGGGGTTGCGAATTGTGGGGGGGGGGCACTCATTAGTGGATCAGAAGGCACAATTCCCAGGGGAAAGTATTGATTGATTTTTTCACTTGAGCAAGGCTTCATCCAGAAATTCTCCGCCCACGATAAACAAAGAACAAAGCACAGGAAAAAAATCCGAGGAAGTAAATGAGTCTCCCCCAAAGTCCAGTGTAAAATCAACTTCTATTCGGGCTTGGCTTGCTTTCGCCGTGACCCCATTTGAGTTACATAGTAACTATTTCAACTATAGTCTGTGCATGAGTTGTGACTATGTAGCACTAGAGGGTGTTACAGTTAAGCTCACTTTAACAAATTTGGACACTTCTATTGGTTATGGTAAGTGACCCCCACCCGGTGGTCAAAATCATAAACTTTCTCTGAAAACTCAACAACAATTCAAGCGGTATAACAACCAGTGTGAAAATGACTGCCCCCTTATTATGCTGACGACATTAATGTACTTACGGACAATAATAAATATATCCTAAGGAAATCGCAAGGAGACTCGACGCGACATTAAAGAAGACATCATGGTTGGCAAGGAAAAAATAGAACAAGTAAAGTCCCTCAAATGTGTAGGAGTCATCATAACAGAAGACTGCAAATGCGAAAGTTAAATTAAACCCAGAATAAGATTCGCTACGAGTGCTGTTGCAAACGTTGATAACACATGGAAAGGAAAGAAACTAAAGCTAGAGGTAAAAATCCAACTTCTTCATGCTGTTGTTCTTTCCACTGTGTTACATGGTTGTGAAAGCTGGACAATATAGGAGGTCGTGCTATGAAGAAGCTTGAGATTTTTTACATGAAATGTTTAAGAAGGATGCTGGGAATAGCTGGAAGGAAAGGAAGACCAATGAATGGTTGTCAGAGAGGAAATCAAGAAGAGATATGCACATCTTGACAGACTAACAGATATAGTAGCCAAGCGGAAACTGCAATACTTCGGCCACGTTGCCAGAGCAAATAACTCTTTGGCTAACAGCATCATGGTTGGACACATAAATGTGGAGAGAAGAAGAGGAAGGCCAACAAGAACATGGATGGAAGACTTGAAGGAAAGGAATGGCTGCCATAATGCAAGGGAGAGTGACAAGTCATGGGTGCTGTGCCAACGGCCTACAAGGCTATGGAAATGATGATGATGATGATATATGCTACAGCGCAAAAAGATATTTTACCCAAAATAGGAGTATACAGTCACGACGCTTTTCTGTGGGAATTCTTTTAGCATTTCTATGGTTCATTTAGGATGTTAGATGGGATCTCGCCGTCAAATTGTGTCATGGAATGACCCATTTCGCCAATCATAAAGACAGTACGTCTACGTAGATGCTTTGAGGTGATTTGAGATTTACAAAAATATTTAGACAACATCAGCTAACGCAGATAGTGCCAATAGAGTATTTCTATCAATATCTAAGTTTTCTGCATAGTAGTTTCGCTCTTTTATAATAAATAGTTTTGACGCAAACACAATTACTCGTATATCTACAAAGCTATTGGATCTGAAGATTAGATTGGATATTTTGTAAGGAATGCCACAAGTAACCTGGCAAAAGTGTGGAAAGCAAAGGATCTGAGTTTGAGTTTGAAAGTAAAGTTTCCGAAAGCTCTGGTGTGGAGCATTGCTTTATATGGATGTGAAAGTTGGACATTAGGGAGAGCAAAAGGAGGAAAAGCTTTTCAAGATATTTGAATTGTGGTCAGAAGACGAAGATAAATGAATGGATCCGGAATATACTAGAAAAGTTCCAAAAGAGGAAGCCTTGAGGGAAATCGTCTTGGCTACAGTGGAGGGAGAGGACAGAAGAGATTTGAATGGAGGGATATCAACTGAATTTGGAGAGAAGGAATTTATTGAACAAAGATACGAAATATGTTGTAGACACGTTATACATACTGAGATTATCTCATTTTCAAACGAACTGGAAGCAACAGTACGTTTTAGGTATTGAAGTTGATCATTTCTGATATTGTGGTTTGTCAATCCAATCAAACAATAAAGTGATTCACTAAGCTGAATCATTATACGTACACCATTTTTTCATGATCAATACAAATGAAGTGAAATTATTTAATCTAGACGGCTAGTATTGTACTCCTACAATTTTTTGAATATATTTTTTGTAAATCGGCCCTCGTTTTGGTCCAAATTCTCTCTCATCATCGTACAAAAGTATCACCTTCAAGTTGCCGCCAGTATTGGGTCACATAGTATCATCACAACCTCATGGGGGGACACTACTCAGAGAAAAAATAACGCACTAACACTTATTGACAGGAACAAAAACCAAACGTGCTCGTCGAGTTGAGAATTTATCTGCACGACTCCATCCGCGACGAAGAAGGAGAACTCATAAACATTATCAGCCCGATATCGCGTGCTCACATGGGAAGAAATAAACACTCAACATCGGAAGGCACACGAAACTTAAAATCATTCGCCCACACCCACACACATCTCGCTTGTCTCAGTTCTCGCACAGGGACACTTTCAGGAAGTGAATGATGTGGTGCCATGCACAGATCCATAGATCTCTCCAGAATCGTGTCGCCTGGGAGAGCAAACCTCATGACAACAACACAGTTAATCAAACTGAATGTTTCTTGGAATCGAATACAAAACAGTCAGGGTTCCAGCTTCAGGATAGCTACTGAAATTTGCCGGATCCTTTAACGACCTGGCGTGGATTTTAAAGGACCTTTTAAACAATATATCTCGTGTCATACTCAATGTGTTGCATGTCATACTTATGATTATTATGGGTGCTAATAACTTCTAGAAGTGTTACCGAGATCGAAGAAGTAAATAGTTAGATCCCATCTTTCCACATTCTCTTTTATCGACTCTTCAGTACTCTTCAGTGAGGCCTGTCTCAATGCCTTCCATTGCGTAATCGCCATCTTAGGAGTTTTTGGCCTCCGATGCCTTATCACACGCATAGTCTATTTGTTTCTGAAGATCTTTTACTTCAAATAGTAACCTTCTTTTCATGGATCTTCTGGTTAACACTGCCAAAGGCGATGGTTTCATCAATCTTTCTTTTCTTTTCTGCTGCCATAGATTTCTTCTGTGACTCGAGGTGATCAGAAAATGCCCTTACACAACCGGACGGTTTAAAGACAGTCTAAAAGTTATAGTCTATTTAATATGAGTAATGTGCGAAGTGCAAATTGTTTTGACATTGTAAGACTTAAAAATGGTTAAAACTGTTTTTCTTATCATAAAAATGTAAGGACCTTCTCTTCCCTAAAGCGACTTTTGAGTATCTTTTTGAGAACCAAGTCAAAACAGGACCTTTAAGGACCTGTAGCCACCCTGCAGGCATTTTAATGAGAGGTGGATCCAAGGTATGTAGGCTCTGTCGGCGTCTTTCGTTTTCATTTCTAAAATCTATGAATTCAAAACTTAATTTAATACACAGTGTATTGGTTCTCCACCAGATTGGGCACACGCTGCGGTGAACTCCACCAGACAGCGATGTCTCAACTGCAAGGCCGCCAAGGGAGAACACACTCGCTACAGACAGACTCGTTTTGGAGGTCAGCTTCTACTGATGAGCGTATCTCAGAAGTTGTGAAAAAGAGGTCACTAAAATATTAAACGCGTCCGCTAGCTCGGAATGTAATAAAAAACTACCACTTGGAATAAATGTTCAAATCGAATGCTGTCGTGGTTACTTCACTGCGCCCTGAGGTTTTCTTTAACTCCCTAAATGATCGCAAAGCAAGAACAGGAAAATAAAAAAATGACGTAAGGATTTTGTAGTCTTAGAACTAAGGTGTCTAAAACGACACTAAAACCGGAACCTGTGACCACAATAGCGTTTGTTTGATAACGGGCAGAGCGCTGTACAAGGGTTTCCCAGTCGCCTTCGCGGGATGTGTGACACGCAGTTGCTTTTAAAGCGAGCAGTGCGTTGTATCGCGTCTTCGTTTCGATACACTCGCATTCTCTTGGCAACTCGTGACTGGGAGCAATTTGTTGTAATGTAATGTAATTCAATTTCCAAGTCTGCTTGTATATTCATTAGTTAAGAAATTAATCAATAATTTGAAAATTATTTATTGTTCGTTATAATAATTAAATCGGCTTTTGGGAATTCTGCAGTCTGTTTTATGATTAAGCTATGAACAAATGTGGCAAAATTTGTTGGAATCAGTAATGGAAATTTGGAGATTTTGCGTATAATATGTTACAACAAATAGATCAATAAATCAATAATGGGAAATAAAATATGACTGTTGTTAATCGTAATTTCACTGCGACGTGAGTTGTTCTTTATTTCCATGAAATTTCATTAAGATCTCATATACTAAGAACAGGTACAAAAGTGAATGAATAGTTTTGGTAGTCTTAAAATTGCCCAAAACGAACCCTTGAATCGACGGAACCTGTGACACCCAAACGGATAAACATAGACATATAAACAGACAATTAATTTTGGGACTCTCTCCATGCTATCACTTCCCGAAGACTGTTTTACCATATTTAACAGAGCCTTTTTATTTTACAAGTATATTTGTATGTGGTGCTTGAGCCTACCGTCTTTGGTCGGTTTCGCTTTCCGAATCCAATCGGTGAGATGTCGGACGAAGTCGAAGAAAAAATCGCCCTCTGGCACGCTGATCACCTTGTCGGCGATCTTGACGAAGAGGGAAAAGCCTTCGGCTGACTTGAGACCGAGGCGATCGGCGATGTTCTGGCAGAAGTCTTTGGCCCGAGTGCACGACTCCACTTCAAAAGCCTAAAGTGCCAACGGTGGCATAAATCACGAGTGGCGAAAAGTTTTCCCTGGATATTAATATCCTTTCTCATGATAAAGAGAAGTCGATTAAGCCTCGATTACGTCTTAATAATTAATCCTAAAATGAATCTTAGTTAAATAATTTGTATTCGTTACCATTTCGCTGTTTCTGATTATACGACGACGCGAAAAGGTTTTGGCTAAAGCACCGGCCCGCTCATTGCCAAACCCGGTGCCTCTTCTGCTGCTGACGCCCAATCTCTTTCTCCGCCTCTCTCCTTTCCTCCTGGTGGTCTTCTCTTCGCAACAAACTGCCAGATTCCAAATACTTCCTCTGGTGAGCTTCTTCTTCTTCTCCGTTCTTTCGGTCGTGAGCAACGGGCACTCCACTCTTCTCGCCTCTTACCTCCATCGGATATGTTAGTCCGATTCCCACTCTTGCCCTACCTGCTCTCCGCCCTGCCATTTGTTTTGGTGAGTCGGTGAGCCTCCTTGACCTCTGGAGACGCCCGCGGGGAGTTGCCAGGTTGCTGGCTCTCGGCGGACCTGCGCTGCCCCACCCCCCATCCCACGGAAGGGGCCGAGTAATCATCATCAACAACAATAACGCCATATGGTTTATGCTGGTAAGAACTTCAGAAACTCAACTTAGTGAGAAAGGGATTTTCAATGCTTTCATTTCATTTCACAGTTGCATTTCATAGTCAAACATCGCAAGCATATACAAAAAGGTCGATAGTCCAAATCTTTCGTAGGCTCATCATGGCTGTTTGCGCCATGCCTATTCTTCTTATAGATATACTGAGGAAAACCCAGAGCAAATAAAAAGTGACTCCCTTGCGCCGATGTGACTTTGTAATCAAATTGGTTAGCGATTTCTCGAAGTCAGCGCTATGACTGGCAGCAAGCTAGGGAGATACAGTAAAAGTTTCGACACTCCGTTGATTGAAACAGCCGAGAATGCCGAATGGCGTTGGTTATTAGAACCGTGGCACGCATCTAGAAAAACTTTGTCAGGTGGCTTGACCTTCGCCGCAGGAAAAAACATTTTGTTTATGCCATTTTGAAATGGTTACAAAAAATTGTAACAATATAAGAGCTACTAGCAAATAAGTAAACATGGAAAGATGGGAAAGCAACGTGATAAGCTCGCAAATATTTGATAGAACACTGGTGGTGACCCTACCTCATCTGAATCGTCGGGAAAGAAGACTTTGTGGAGGATGACGAGTTTATCCTGCTGTATTGCGTCCACTTCGATGTAGTGCGGAGGGTACTTGCGGTGGCCGTGTCTGCAAATGAGCAGAATTAGTCGTGGTTTAGTAACACAGTTCAACAAGTACAATCTTCGCAAAAATTGTATGTTGATAGGCGAAACTATTGTATAATGTATATACAGTACACCTATGCACCATACTGTATGTCTAGACAGCCTACCTATAGACACCGGGTTTGTTAACGAAAAAATAAAATCGTGTCTACTGAGAACACCAAAGAATTCCATTTTTTGCAATACAGTGTATCTACACCTTTTTAGATGCATTTTATAAACTTAAGATGTAAATAAGTTTTTTTTAAATGTAAATGCTATTTCAAAAACAATTAAGATATTTCAGAAACGTAAGATGTATTGCATTTCAGAAACAGCATGTCGTACTTTGGAAAACGAAGTTGATAAGCGACAATAGCAAGAATTCGCGTGGCAAATATAATGCAAAATCTACAATTATCGATCTACATGCTTGTATGAACCTGTGTTATAAATGTAAGATATGTGAATAGGCATCTAATACTTCTATTGAATTTTATTTCCATTTGACATTTGCCCATGTACTTCAAGTATTTATATAATTAATCATAAAAATTGCATATATTACATTGATTGATTGTGTTATTTTGAATTCTATCTGCTTTATAAAGTTTTGCTGAAGTACATCTGAATTTTGTTAATGAGTCGAAGCAGTGTGCCCCAAAGAGAAATTAACCGCAAGTTGAATGTTTCTCAAACTGGTGTCGGTGCTGCAGTGAGAAAGTATTATGGTCAATGCGTCAAAGATAATTTGAAGTAAATAAAAAGTCCCAGAAGACAAAAACTTTCATACAAAGGGTAAAGAACCGTGTGAAGAGGATTGTTGCTTCTGATCCTTTTCTGATGCTGGTTGAACTGCGAGGTATCATCACAAGCTTGTGAGAAAAAATAACACGTTAATTGTGCTAAACATTGATTGAGCCGAAGCCTAAAAGAGCAATGGATATCCTCCCAAAAATTGAATTTGTGTATTTCCTACGCTTTGTTCGATTCAAAATAAACTTCTGAGCAAGTCACATGATTTTGCCGATTAGCACAAACTTCTTACCAAGATTGTACTCGTACAATATGCATGCCACTTTTAGCGTTTAGATCCACTCAGAAAGCGTAGAGAGTGAGAGAGAAATAACAGAGAAAGCGAAAAGATAGAAAAAAGAAAAAGGAGGAGAGGAAAAAGAGAAAGAGAGAGGAAAGATAGAGTAAGAAAGAAGAAAGTGAGAGAAAGAGAGAGTAGGAGAGAAGAAAGTGAAAGGAAAGAGAGTGGGAGAGCAGAGAGTGAATGAAAAAGAGAGTGGGAGAGACGAATGAGAGGAAAGGGAAAAAGAGAGTAAGAGAGAAGAGAGTGAAGGAAAGAGAGAGTGGAAGAGAAGAGAGCGAAACTAGAGAAAGAGAGATTGGGAGTGAAGAGAGCGAGAGGAAAGATATACATATATATATAGAGAGAGAGGAAAGAGTGAGTGAGAGAGAATAGAGAGTGGGAGGAAAGAGAGCCTGGGAGAGAAGAAAGTGAGATGAAAGAGAGAGGAAAGAGAAGAGAGGAGTGGGAGAGAATAAAGAAAGAGTGAGAGGAGAGAGTGGGAGAGAAGAGAGGAGAGGAAAGAGAGAAACCGCAGGAGGTTCTAGGGAATGCAGCAGGACACTCCCACCACGAGAAGGCGGCTGCATGGGGGCTCTCTGGGGAGTTCGTGAAGTAGGAGTGGGCGTTCTACTTAAAAACACATCATATCCTAGGGAGAAAAAACTTCCCTATAATTACATGTGACAGGCGCACTTTTTTATTCGGCAGTAAGTAGGGACACAACCACATAAATTCTCAACAAGGGATCTCCGCGTGTGTGTGTGTATTGATGAAGCGGATATCACCTGGCCATAAAATAGCTCATATGGATTGGGGAAAAACAAAGCAGAAAGATGATATTTCGACTCCATTACAAGCTTCACCGCTCCGAGAGCAGAGTTCTGCCAGTCGCAAAGAAGCTAATTAATAATGTAGAGGGGAGACAGGGGAAGCAATGGATGGGTGTTTAACGACTCAAGCGAAAGACACACAAACTTTCAGCTCAAGGAAACATTTACCTCTAACCAGAGTAGAGTACACAACAGATATTGAAACACAGGATATTTTTAATAAACATAATACATCTTAAATGTTATTTTTAAGTACAGTACTTAAAATAAAATTTAAAAATGCAGATTTAATTAAAAATATATATAAAAAAATTCAGATGACAAGATAAACAACCGAAACCCTATATTTTAATAATGAAATTCTTATAACATTAAAAAACTTATATAATTTCAAGAGTAGAAACGAAAAGCAGCCATCGATTAAGTAACATTTTTTTGATTCTGTAAACCGCAAGAGCTATTGTGACGAGCACTCAAAGAGATGGGAATACGAGATTAGATTATACTCTCCAATCCTTTCAAGGGGGAAAAAGGGAGTCCGTCAAGGTTGTGTGGTGTCACCTAAGCTTTTCAACATCTATGGAGAATACATAACGACATGACGTGCACTGCCGAGAATGCGAAAGACATGCAACATAATATGCTGAACAATATCAAACAAGAAAGTGAAAAAATAGACCATTACCTCAGCGTCGATAAGACAAAGATAATGCTGATAATCGGCGGAGACGAGGAAGCCAACACCGAGTCCATAGACTGATGACTCGTGTCTCTATACTGTTTGGTCAGTTTGAATCAATCTATACTCACACAAAGGCATCTCTTATCAGGATCACATCAGCAATGATGAAGAGAGAGACAAAATCAGGACGGGCCATCGGGCCCTACGAAGATCTTCTAACTGCAGTGAAAAGACGCAACTACTGAAGTGGACAGGAAACGTCTCCCTTTCGAATGGACGTCCTTGGCAAGAACATCAACATCTCGGAATGGACAACAGGTTTTGAAGTTGAGTGATGTCTTGCGAGGTTGTCCAAATACAGACAGACAGACAGAGATGGAGAGAGTTGGTTGAGAGGTCATCTGTGGGTACACCAAGGTCGGACAGACTACGGGATAGGCAAAATGTATATACATACTTGATGGTCTTCTGGAGACGCGTGTAGCAGCCGACAGCAATTGGTTTACTGGCAGTACGTAGAACACGCACAACGTGGGTGAGCAGATTGGAACTGGGCGCCATGCATCCGGTGGCCAGCCACATCAGATCCCAGCAGCGGTGCTCGCTCACACTATAGGGGAGAGGAGAGATGACATAAATCACGAGTGGCGAAAAGTGTTTCCCCAGGTCACGAGTATGAATTGGTGCTTTTTTGGAATTTTGCTGTTTTTTAGTGACTCAGTAGCATGAAGAATTTACACTGATCATTCATATTAAAAGTGTTATTTTATTGGTTAATAAACTTTTCAAGACAGTAGCCCTTGTAGAACGGAAACACATAGCCTCTAAAGATACTGCAAATGCGATTTGGTCTCAATCCTCATATCCCAGCACCATCTTCAAGTGAATTTCATGTTAAAGTTAATCACGATATGTCCTTGTGTTATTGATACCACTAGTACGTTAATCATATGATATCATTTGAAAGACGGCGATGTCTGATTGTTTGTTCACTATAAGTACTGTATACTGTACGTGTTCGTTTCGATACTATGCGGGAGTAAATGGCTACATTTTATTCCAAGATCCAATGCATTTAGGCAGATATTTATGATCATTAAAAGTAATGGGAAAATAAATAAAATTGAGGAGCCTCCTTTTTTAAATCAATGGCCGATGAAACACATTCAAACAACTGCAGCTATCTTTTAGATAATGTGTTCCACTTTCAGTGGATCGAAAATTGAACAAGCGCTGTGCGCGCGCAAATTTTAACTTTACCAAAAGAATAGTAAAACAATTGTCACGAGCAATGCTGAACTGTTGACACTCAATTAATATTCATTGAATGATATAAAAGCTACGCAACTGCTGTCGTTTAGACAATAATCTTCTTGTTCTTTGCATATAATATGGTGAGAAAATATTCAATATTGTTTTTGCGAGTGCGCAATTTGTACTTTTATGCGTATTTCGGTATAGAAAGCCAACTGGTGTGCCTATGGTGCTGTTTTCACACTCTAAAACGTATTTTAGCTAGATAACTACAAGTAATGCCGTTTCTTGAGTTTCTGTCGAATAGAGAATGTTTCTAGCTCTCGTATGATACCAAATAAAGCCATATACGCCGCGCAAGGCCAGATTTTAAATTTAGGATGAGATTAGTAAGAAATGCCACATAGAATATATTGACAAAATTAAAATGCCTATCACTAAGAATATACGATCCATGTAAAAATCATAATTTATACTAGAACGATGATCTGCGTTCCTTCCTTTCCGCAGATTTTGGTTTGCTATACGCATAAAAAAATTACGAAGGATTGTCAGACGGTTGCGAATTTAGACTTTGATTATCTATATAAATAAGCGACATGTAAGTGTATGTGTGTGTGTATCTGTGAGAACGCTTTCACGCAAAGACCGCTTGACCAAATTACTTGAAATTTCGTGTGTAGCTGCGCATTTACAGTGCCGAGGACATAGGCCAGGTTTTGTAATTAATAAACATGTACCACGGAAAAAACATGCGATATTTAAAAAAAACATACTACGATTTTATTTTACGACTAATAATTTGAGAGTAGTATACCTCGGAATTTATAAGTAAAATTAAACCGTAGTATGTTGTTTCCTGGTATTTTATTGCCATATGTATCCCCCGAGCGGAGCCGGGTATCTCCGCTAGTTCATAATAAAAGCAATAGAATCAGAGTAGGAGTAGTACAATTCCGGGAAAATAAAAAATGCAACTATATGGTTTACAAAGTGAATTTAATGTTAGGTCGAGCCTGTTGTGTGATTTTTCTTGCTGGGCAAATGTCACAACATGTGCCAGATGTACTCACCTGCATTTATGAAGTTATTATTTTTGTACGTTTTGCTGCAGACGGCGCAGTCGTTCAGCATCGGGTGACAGGTACGGCTCCTCCAACAAATCCGGTCCCAGTTTGACGCATCTGAGGGAGATCGATCGTAAGATTGAAGAGGCACGCAGACGGGAGGAGGCTGAGAAGAGGGCGGCCGAAGAGCGGGAGCGGTGAGTTGGGGGTGGTTAGTTTTGTTTTGCCGATCATGAATGTGACAATCAAAGTACTCAAAACTATCCAGTAGCCCTCAAAGTTTGTATCTACAAGGTTTCTTCGATAGAGAGGGGCTCATTATTCAGAGGCCAAGACTTATGTAACTGCTCTCGTTAGTGGAAGAGATTTAACACGTCGAACAATTAGACTAATTTTCAAAGTCCACGTAATCCATATTGGATGAATAAGATTTAGATGCTGACAGCTGTGTGGTCTTGGTCACATTGCTGTACTCCTGCGGGACTTGGACTGGCACTCAAGCAGTTGAACTGAAAGTCGAAGCTTTTCTAACGAATTGCTTCAGAAGGCGCACGACCACGACATGGAAACTATGGTGAAATATGTACAGCACGCAGATTTCAGATTCTTTACGAAATATCGTAAAATAAGAAAGTTTAGGTTCGTTCGTCACCACATACGACGAGGAATAATGACAATTAGAGAATCACTAAAGGGAAAGAGAATGAAGGAAGACCGAGAAAAGCCTCCATGTATGACTGGAAGGATCAGTGTCGACAATACATGAGTGAATTAGTGAGAAGATGTAAAGACAGGGAGAGTTGGGAGATAAAGACATTCGAATGGATGCACCCACGGCTCTTCCAGCTAAGCAATCAAAGATGAGGATGATACCGATGTGATAATGATTTTGAAGAAGATGAATTTTATTCCTGTTGATTGATGATGATGGTGACGTTGAATGCTGGGACCAAATGTCGGGGCCTTCACGCGGTTGGTCCGACTCGCCGCCCGGCGGCGAGCAC
>JAUYWV010109741.1:0-12632 GCA_032274565.1 Nematoplana nigrocapitula
TTTAGTGGGGGAAACCGGCTTCAGGCGAGCCAACCAAATTAGAGCTGGCGCTCCTTCTATTCATTCTTATTCTATGGCTACACCCCATGTAGTATCTGAAACAAAAAATAAATGCGGATTTAATTGATTAATATTTACATTAATATAACCTTTTCACTATCATAGCTCCTGCCTACTTAACTAATTCTGTCTGGAATTTTATCGATGTCTGGAGATATTTCATTTCTAAGTTTTTTAATTGCTGCTTGTTCAGTATAGGTACTTAACTCATGAGAAATGGATGACTATCTAGAAGAAGAAAACATTTAATCGATGAATCCACTCGTCGTATATAGATATAAAAGTGATAACAAAACATTTCAACGAATCGAGAACAGAAATGTGTATTTGATTATTAATCAACAGAAATAAACAAAGACATTTATTCCGAATGATTCAATTCATTCTCCTTATGTGTAAAATGACATAAAAGTTGTACAGAGAAGATGACGTGACAAATCTATTGAGGGCATATAATCGTTTCTGAAAAAGAAGTAATGTGTCCACCCACAAGCATGTATACTGTACGGAATAAAATGCATGGTACGTTTAACTGGTGACTTAGAATACGGAAATGGAAAATCTCACAAAGATCACTAGTTATGAGGGCAAAACAAACCAGCAAACCTGTAGACCACACTGCGGACAATAATACTGATGATTTCCCACAGTCGTACAATCCTATACATAGAAGTGCATTTAGATTTCACTCTGTAGACTCTGTGGACAATTATCGATTTTTTAAATTCATGTTCATGAGCAGTAAGTACCATTTCATTAATATTGTGGCGGTGAGCTCTTCCGCCAAAATCGGGGACCGAAGAGGTGGCCTCCAGGAATTGCTCGCGATTGCACACCACTTACCGGAAATCCACTTAGAAAAAAACTTTTACCGGAAAGCCCATTATTCGAAAATTATGGTGAATCCCCTACAAATAATATCTACTAAATTCCTTCTTGAAATTTGACATGTATAGTAAAGAAATTGTTATACAAAAATTCAGCTTATGTGGATTTTCATAAAATGTGAACAGGAAAATTTTGTTGTTTTTTTAGAGAGAGAAAGCAGTTTATTTATATATACGTACTACAGTATGATTACAGCATTTACATTAAGTGAGTTTTTCGCTAAAGTGGGTTTTTTCGCTAAGTGGGTTTCCGCTAAGCGGGTTTTCCGCAAAGTGGGTTTCCGCTAAGTGGGTTTCCGGTAAGTGGGTTGCAACCTCGCTCGCATCCAATAACCACGCGCTCTTCAGCGAGGGATATTGATCGCGCCTCCATTGACCGGCGAGTGCACTAGCTTAGCGACAGCGCGAGACGCTTGCGTTAAACGCAACTCACCAAATCGAATGTCCCACTCTAGTGGATGGCACCACTGACAAGACATACAGAAACAGTACTGTGAGACGATCATTGGGTATTCAGTCGATAACTCTGTTTGTATGTTTGTTAATAAAGAGGGTTGCTACAATATCACGCCTGAACATATGTGAATTGACTGCGTATACTGAAAATACAATATGAAATAAATATAAAAAATAATCGGGATCTTGAAATCGGGAAGTGAAAAGATGAACATAAATTTAGAAAATGAAGAAATGGAACAAATGAAAAGCTTCAAATCCTTAGGTTCAATTATCACATTGAACGGTAGACGCCAGGAGGAAATAAGAACAAGAATTGCCATGGATAAGCAAGCCTTTACTAAACGAAGAGAATTGCTCACCAAAGGGTTAAACCTAGAAACTAAGAAGAAAATTGTCAATCAATAATATGCAGTTGTAGCCCTTTATGAATCACAAACATGACATTTCAATGATATGATAAAACAGACGAATGCAGAGAACATCATGCCACGATCGGTAAACCCACGAAGACGTATTAGAAGAGATAAAAGAAGTAATTTAGGCTACTTCGGACTATATTGAAACGGAAGAAGAACTGGATAGGTCACATCTTAGGAAAATATAACCTAATGAAAGCAATCACCAAAAGGACGATTTCGTGGAAAACGTGGACGAGGAAAGCTAAAAAAGGGCAAGCTAACATAATTAAATACTGATTCATATAAAAATATAAAATATAAAGCAGAAAATCGAACGGAGTGCAGAAAATGGATGCCGTAAACGTGAACCTACTTAACGACAAAAGCAGAAAACTCGATAGATGGAGCAGTCGTCTGCAAAGGGAAGATGTTAGCGCTGTCCTATATTTGCAGTTGTCTTCAGAGTGACCTACAAATGCAACTTCATAGTATCAAATAGCTAACACGACCGCACATACAACAACGAAGTTAGACAGTACAATTGCACTATGTAGGAATGAATGCAACTACGCAAACATGAATCGTTTATACACAGAGGATGTTCGACGCTCATAATCGGATTACAATAGCCACTCATTTTATCCAGAGGGAGCATTTTGTTGCTGAGAACAGTAACTGTTTTCTGTTCTCCGTATCTCTGTCTTAGATTAGAAATCTAGAGAACGTATCACGTCAATAATCAACTTTCAGTTGGCCTAATCAACGATCCAAGGGGCACCAAATGTTAACGTCACCAGCTGTTTTATACACATTAATACAAAGTAAAAATTATTCTATTTTACGCTGGTGTTTTTCTTTTCGTTTATCGGTGTATTCAGTGGACAACCAAACAACGTGACAAGGATTAAAAGTCAAATTAGGAAACACTCGAATAAGGAAGCCAAAACAGATTTCACAAACTGATTCCATCAAACTAGTGGTTTGTATTAAATATTTTTTAATACATAATTGTTAATGTAAGAAGGGGCGTCGATCTCCTTTTGAAAATATGGGGGACGGAACTGGTGAAGGACTTTCACCTATCACCATTACTCCTGACAATGGTGAAAATATCGAACAATGTGCAAATTTTGAGGAAGATACGTCACTCATTTGCGCAGCCGACACTTATTTAATTATAAAATTCATTGAATACAAAATCACTTAATATAGGCTACATACATATATAATGTAGCAAGCGGAATAATGATGGTGAATTAACTGAACGAAAACTAACCTGAGTCATGGTCCAAACAACGTTTATGCGCAAGAAACGCAAAATAAACAAACAACACACATTCAAAAGTTATCAAACGTTCCTATCCAAATTTGCGAACGCCGTGCAAATTCCCACGCCCGGTCAAGTGTGTCCACCCGTCCAGCACAGACTGATGAACGTGGCACACCGCAATGTGGTTGAGGTGGGTCATGGTGGGCCGCAACCAGGTTTTTCGCCTCCTCACTGCACTGAAGGACTGTTCAACTTCACATGATGAAATCGGACACAACAGTCGAAGACGCAGCAACTGCTGGACCTGATTGAAAGACGGTCGCACATCTAGGCTCATATGGGCGCCAAGGACCTGCCGTGCACCAGCTGCGGTGAAATTCTGATATTGGCTGCGATACATGACCAGTTGTATCTGCAGTCTCTCCTCTGTCAAACTCAGTCTGATGGTCAACCACAGCTGCATCAATTTCACCAGCCAGCAGCATCCTTTCCAGGGCGATGTATCTAGCCAGGCCGGGACTGCCCCTGCCAAACCGATTTCCAAGATGCTACATCGCAGTGTACAGCATAGCATAGTACTCCTACCTAAAGTGGAATTTAGCATCCCCACCTTCTGGACCCACTACAGGGCATCACGAAACAGCTCAGCTACCAAGTTCGCGCAATGTGCACTGCAGTGTAGGTACAGGAAGTGGTTGCTCCTTCTTGATGATAGCCTGACACCCATTTCGTGCGCCAGACATAGCAGCAGCACCAGAACTGTAACTCAGATGTTGAAAGCATTAGCCACCGGCGTAGTATCAGGACACGTAAACTATGCACAAAAGCAGTTGTTCACCAGAAAACAACAGTGCCTCTCATTGACGGGCTATTAGTTATGGTTGCTTCTATCTCAAGGAGACTTAGATACATGCTGGCATTTCGTCAGAATATGACAGTTGTGTTATGTTTGAGTATTTCTCGATGTGAAGAATTGCAGTCATTGACCAGCGTTCTACGCGTTGACAGCCTTAAAACAACGGTTATGTAGGAGAAAACCTTATAATACTGCAGACGATTTTTTGCAGTACCTTTTTAGTTGCACAATGGCTGATGCTGGTCTGAGTAAATATTGAAACGTTACATAAAAAACCATCACTTTGAATAAAGGTTTTATCATACAACCGTTGATGAATGTCCTTAATGTGCGACATTCTGCAGGAGCAGTCAATGTTGAACTATTTGCTCGTGGACGATCGTTACCGGGATGAGTTAAATTCAATTCGCCTAATGGCAATCAAATGTGCTGTAGCCTAAAACGGTCAAGTATTGAATTAAACAATCTGTGTCAGTATAAACAAGGAAGATGCCGTTGCGTATATATTTTCGACAATAATAAAGCCTCTACAATGCGTGGAATTTAGGTACTTTTCATACGGATAACTTATTTCTAATTTAAAAGCATCATGGCATAATGACAACTCTCAACGAATCAATTAACTACTAATATATTTGTTCAATTATCTATCTATCGTCTTGGTTGGATGCTCTAATAAAAAATTTAGCCAAATTGTCCAAAAATTCTGGAAAAAATAAACTTTAAAGGCATTTCTTGATTGCCCAATATCAATATGTACCTATCTGCCGTATGTCTATTCCAAGGACAACTAGATTATTCTAGTAGTCCTTGGTCTATACTTGACTACAAATATCGCTCATCAAAGTTATTCATCAATAATTGTGTGGTAAACATTATCTTTGCGCTAAAAGCTTCTACAAATGGTGATTGTTTTGGTGTTGTATTCTGGTAAGTGGTTTGGCTGGGCTAGAATAAAAGTTACCGATTATTCTGTGCTCCACACCTCGTTTCCATAACCATTTGTGAATCTATACTCTTATTCAGAGTACTATCTACCCCGGCATTGCCACCAGAACCCATTGACGGAGCTATGGAACCGTCTTTGGTCCGGTTGGTCTGCAGACAAAGGAAACGCATGTAAGCCCTGTGGAACTGGGGATTGGTCAGACCGTAGACAATGCTGTTCAGACTGCTATTCAGATGGGCAATAATGATGATGAAGCCGTGGACAGTGATGGAGAAGGTGTCAAACTCGTCGCTAACGACCACAATGGCGTAGGGACTCCAGCAGAAAACGAAGACAAAGAAGATGATGAAGAGGGTCTTGGCTAGACGAATTGATTTGATGCTGGCTCTTTGGCTCGTCGATGAGCGGTGCTGATGGGCTCTCCGCGAAGAGCGTCGATAGTGGAGATAGATTTTCAGATAGCAGCCAGCCGTGATCAGGATGGGGGTGAAGATCAGGCCGATGCAAAAGAATGAGGTGAACGAGCGGTCAGCCATGCGGTCCCAGACACAGCTCAGCGTCTTGCGGTCGAAACTGTGCCCGCCCCAGCCGAAAAAATTGCCCACTTCAAGGCAGAACGAGATGACCCACACTGCGAAGCACATTATCGAAGTGGAGCGTTTGCTGTAGATTCCGTTGTAGATATTGGGATAGCAGATGTGGATACAACGGTTGACCCCAATGAAGGTGATGTTCAGAAGGGAACAGATACAGGAGGTCAGGCAGACGCAGGCGATGAAGATGCAGAGACTGGGTCGTTCGCGAAAATACAACTCGCCATCGAGGACTCCTGATTGGATAAATGGAAACAATTTCCGTTCTTATGCGAAATTTTGTATAAAGATTCTAATTTGAAATAGGAGAAACAAGCAAAAATGAGCATGTAATTTCAACAATTCCAGACCGATCGGATGCAATATTTATTCTAAAGGATCCCTAATCTTTAAGGAAATAATTCTAAGTAGCGAAACGGAAAGCACATCCGAATTAAAACATGTAATTTCCCAATTTTCCACCCGGTTACGGAATAAATATTCATTCTAAAGATATCCGTAACATTTTTAAAAGACTAAAAACAACGAAATGATTGACAATCAAATCCTATAGCAGTGTAAATAATGAAGAACACCGTAGCTATTTGGATGACATTAGGCCATTGTTTAGAAACGTACAATACATCAAGTGCAGCGCAAAAAACAGATTGTGAGGATTTAGTAAAATAGATTGGAATGTTTTAATTTGGGTGACATGAGCCTTCAAGATGAGTGAAGGACGATCTAATGATGATCGTTGGATCTCGAGGCTCTACATTGGGCGGAGGAGAGCCATACACAAAAGATGTTCTCAGCGTTTCACAATCAGCCGTAGACAGTTATATTCACTACCTTAGATTGGTGAATAGTCGCTGTCCAAACCCAAATTACTAGTGTGTTTTGAAATCAAGGTGATTCTCTCCGTTTGATAGAACACTGAACTTATTCCTACTGGTGGGGCAATGAATGCTGAAATTTACATCGAACAGCTTCAACGAGTGTATGAAATTCTTCTATGCATTCGTTACCCATCATTGGCGAATCGAAAGTGGATACTTTGATATCAGGATAACGCGCTCCAGCACATACGGTGAGGAAGATTAAACAAAGAAGAGCAGAACACCTGGCTAACATCGAAGTCATCTCCCAACTAAATGTACTACAAAGTTTTGACCTCGCTCCATCAGACTACCAGCTATTCCGATCAATGGGAGAAACTGCGAAACAAAAGATGATGTCAAACACAGGTGGCGCCAGCTTCAAACTCCAAAGAATGGTACAAGCTGTGAAATGGCTGGTGAGAAGGTGCAAGACCGTTGAAACTGATGATCTGTATTTCGATGAATAATACTTACCTATTTTTGCAGTTTTTGCATTGTAATAATAAGTCTAAAAATGTCATTTACTTTTGTATCACCCCAATAGCAAACTGTTCCTATCCGTAACCATCTACAAACAGGGCTTACCGATTGCACAGGGAAATATTGATATGCAAGGCCGATAAATACACCTGGTGGCAACACGACGTGATGTTTCGACATTTACTCTGCCGCTAATTTTGTTGCAAAATGGGGCACGTACAGTAAACATCACGGCGCTTTAGGTACTGAAGCTGATCGCTATATTCTATGGACCAAATTTTGGTCACTTACCAACAATGTTAAATGGGCCCACAAATGCTGACACGCAGAGATCGGCGCAGGAGAGATTGACGATAAACAGATTCCCGGAAGTATACAATTCCTGAGAAATGAGAAAGATAGAATAGAGATAGAGAAAGGAAGAAATACAAAGTAATATAGAGACAGACAAAGGAAAGAGACAAACAGACAGATACAAAGAGAAAGCGAACGAGTACCGACATACAAACAAACAGTGAGAAAGCGAGAGATAAACAGACAAGGAGAGATATAGACAGACAAACAGGCATAAAAAGAGAGAGAAATAGAAACAAACAGATTGACAGAGATAAAAACAGATAGATAGATAGATAGGCAGTGATAGAGTCAGACCGACAAACAGACTGACAGCGATAGGAAGAGTATAATCAAAAGAGAGATATACAGACAGTAATACAGACCGAAAGCGAGAAACAAGAGAAAGAGGGAGAAAGATAAGAGACGTTTAATCAGCAAATAATTATTTTCTCTCAACAAGACTATGCCTCTGAAAACTAATTAGCATACATATCACATTTTAATTACTAAGCAGCGATGAAACCAAAGTTACTCTTAATGAAGCTTCATACTGAATTAAAATGACACAGGCAAAGAGAAAAAATTCATTCTGAAAAACATAATTTATCCCTGAAAATGAAATTCTTTATACGTAGTATTATTCACTTCGGTTCAGTGAGTGTGTTTCAACCCTTTTCGAGGTCGTGGCCATTTCTCGGGGTGACCATCTTCCTCGCACTGTTTATTTGCTTCTGCTCTCTAATTTCTGATGTTAACCATCCATTAAAATATCCTCCATTATTTCCTTACTTTAGCACACACCTCTTCCTCCACTGTAGTCAGACAGAACAGAGCAAATGAAATTCCGACATGAAAAATGTTTGTTTCAATTACCGGTTTTCTAGCCAGGATTTACTCTTAACCATCCAAAACTATTCTCTCTTCTAGGCTTTCATTTTAGCTTTTCCAATAGTTGATGTGTTACTCCAATCTATTACATCGTCACTCCATGTTCGTCTCTGTATTCCTCTTTCCTTCAATCGGAGCAACATGGGAAAACTAGAAACTAGCCAGAGATACGCGGCCAGAGTCAGGATGGGGCTCCTCAGAACCACCCCAACTGAAGCCACCCTGATCGAATCAAACCTGCCGTCGATACTCACTAGGAAAGTAACCCCAGACACCAACTTGCACAGAAAGAAGTCAGACAGAGAACAGCTGGAGGCAGAAAGCGAGAAATAAGTGAAAAGGTATCTTTGGTGACAAGCGGCTAGAGAAATTCCCAGCAGGTATGAAACCATGTGGGAACATCAGCTTCGTGAAGACCATGGAAAGAAAGAGCGAAAATTCGGAGACCAACAGAGCGGCTGGTATGGAGACCTTAAACCAGAGATGGAACGATTTCCCAGCAACGATCTACATAGACGGGTCTCCTAGGGACAGTAACCGAGACGGAGGGGCGGGGTGGTTGTACCACAGGCAGTCCATAATACCAGGAATTCGTCCAAAGAATATGCCAACCAGCTGGGAGATGGGCCAGCAGCTTTCAAGCCGAGATGGAAGCCATACACTTGACTCTCCGGTATATTGAGGATCGCTATGCGGAAGGCTTGGTCAGGATTGTCACGGATAGTCAGTCCACAATAGAAAAGCTGAAATCGATGTGCACTTCCGACTGCCCCACCTCGAGAGTCGAAGATACCATCATGGACAACCTCAACATTATTTCCCGGGAGAAAGTGCACCTGGATTTGGTGTGGGGCCCCAGCCACTGTGAAACGTTGAAGCCGACCAAGCTGCAAAGCGGGGTGGTAGGATGGACCAGGAAAACACTGGATGGACATTCGACATCTCAAAAACAGCTATCCGAAGAAATTTTCGAAACAGGAAGGTGAATCATCCGCGCCTACAGAAAATATATTGACAGGAGATGCAGAACTTCAGAGGAGAGGAGCGAAAGAGAACCATCTAAACCTCAAGAGTCAAGTTTTCATGAGCAGAATGCGAAGTGGACATCAACCATACTGGCAGAAGAAAGTGGAAAAATTCGTGGAAGTTTTTTAACAGCAACAGATCTACAGAATGACATTCATGTTTGCAGATGGGTCGACAACTGTTGTTGCTATGGTTTCCAATGTTCATGGAATTGAGCCAGTTGCACAAGCAAAACGATATTCACAGAAGGATAATAAAATTGTGGCCATTTACAGTAATACCCAAATATTGTTAAACAATATCATAGAAATATGGGATTTACAGATCGATTCAACAAAGATACCAGGCGTTTACGAGTAGGCAGCAGATGAAAATGCTGGCGGTGAAGAGTTTTCACTTAACCCATTAAATCACAACTTTTTATGTGGTTTAGTGTTATACATAAAAAAATTGCGAAAACAACCTACACAAACACCTGATTATTCATTTTGAAAATTATACAACTTTATTTACTAAATTTTTTTGTCATTTAATTTATTTTTAGTCTAATCAATCTTTCCCCCAATTCTGTTATACAGTATTTATCAAACAAAGTAAACTTCAATACAGCACATATTTTCCCATCAAACATCAATTAGATTTGATTATTTTACAAAATATACAAAAAGAGTGCAAAATGGAAATCAATTTTTCTGTAACTACGACATAAGCAATTACATTAACAAAACAATTACTGTATATTCAGATATCATATTTATCTAACTGATAAACAAATACCGTAACAAATTAATATTACATGTTATATATGTATAACTTACTTTTTCCGCATTGGTTCATGACACGCCATTATTTGACCATACGTTTTTTTTGCGCCAAGAATATTTAAACTCAATTATTTTTTTAAATGACAAGTTCTATAACCAAAACTGCATACTAGACTACAAAATGAGAGTATAAATCATTTATATTAAAAATCACCGCCTGTATTATAAATTTAGAAAGACGGAAAAGAAAATTTATATTGCCGTTTTAAAAACCTCAATCAATATAATCTAAATCAATACAAATTAGCAATAATTAAACAATAATATTCAAATAACTTCTTCAAACAATAAATGCTGGAGATATGTAGCACTAATTAGGATAAATGTTTTCCAGCTGTTTATAATTAAAATTTCCAGCTAAATACACAAACAGTTCATCGGTTTTACTTAGAGTTCATCATATTAAAATTCTTAAATTGACTATAAACAAAGAAAACAATACCATTTTAAATCATAACAATTTTGCCCCCTCTAAATTTGGCTCCCCCCTTACAATTGAAGTCCGGCTTTGGGCCTGGCACATAATCATGAAAATGATAGGATGTGGTCAGATGAGTTTCCATTGTTTTCTCGTGGTGTGGAGAGGCATTTGTGAAAGTGAGAAAACTCCCCTCATTTTTGTTGAACAATGGGTTTGAAAATTAACCAGAAAATCTACCGAAAGGACATTTTGGATTCTGTTGTGCTTTCATGGGACAAATATTGAAAGTGTATATCGCTTTAATATAGTTCTAAAACATTTCACCATATCATAATATGCTAAAATCAGTGGAGTTTCCTGAGTGATTATTACATATTTATGACACAATATTAGGGAGTCAGATCTGCATTAATGCTTTGTAAGACGAACTCAGAATTTCAATGATTGTGGGCTTTTTAACATCAACATTAAACACTTTTGCTTGATAAATTGCTGTTTCAAGTATTCATTTATTAAATACATTAGAATTATTGTTCAGATGATTATATTTCAAACACGACGAACTACTGAATCTTATGGCTCATCCGTTTATGGAAATATATATGCAATGTATCAGTTTGCTATGTTTAAAAAATAGTCAATATTGTTTAATTAATCTGATCACGGCTAAATTTCGGTGTTTTATAAAGAGTAGAGAATCTGGAAAGATTATTCAATGTAAGAAGCAATAAATCATTATTAACGCCAACATTGCTTCCCTTTATTGGATATACCGCTAAAATTGTTAAATAATTTCTGTTTTATATTTTTCTTCAATAACGTGCCATTTTATTGAATATATTTTTCGGTTTCAATCAAAATGTATCTATCTGACAATTCCCACTTTTGTCTTTAATCCTTATTACAGTGAACACGCACACACAGTATACAGTCCGTGTCACCTCAAACAATAAACTCGAAAGAATAAAGATATTCAGAATATTTATTTCATCTTTGGCGAAATGTGCACCCGTTTGCATTAATACTATTGGACTCTCTTTCATGCTGGACATCCATAATACCCATTATTTATATAATTCGAGACAGTATAAGTCTTTATAGGCAAATTTTTCAAACACATTTTTGTTCAATTTCATCAGAAATTGGAGATGGTCGAAATCGCTAACGTCACATTTTGTGCATTGCATAAAATTGTATTCTTTTACTGTTAGGCATCTATTTTTAAATTTGTTGAAGTTATAAAAAGAAATGAACCTTCATTTTCAAATACAACAACATAAAATGTCAGGATGGGGCTGTTCTTCTGATAGAAATATCTGGAGATAGTTAAGTAGGCCAGTACAGATACTGGGGAACCTGTCAGACAGACGATGTACTGTAGATTTTGAGAAAGATATAAAACTATGATAGTCTTAGCTAAAAACGCCTTCCATAAGAGAAAGTTGTTGCAAACTAAGAATCACGCAAGGCTAAGGATAAGGCTGATTAAAGGCTTAGAGTGGAACGTTCCTGCGGCCTATGGACATGGACTGGAAAAGATCAGCTGCAGGGACAGGGTTGAAAACGAGCAAGTGTTGATGAGAGCTGGAGAATGTCGCACTTTTATCAATACCATCCGGAAGAGTCAGAAGAGATGACTGGAGGATCCTATACTACATCACGACAGCGCCTGCTGAAGCTGGTGCTGTTGTTGTTGTTGTTGTTGCGGTCACGCATCAGATTCTGGAAGGGTAGTCTGATTTAAACCTAAATGGTCTCTGTTGACTGCCACCCAACTACACAGGGATCAGACAGTTTAACCTACTCAGGCCCAACCAGATATCTGCGCTACCAACACCTTCTGGCTAGGTGCAGCCGGTTCGGTGGGCTCTTCGCACCATCTCTGAGAGACAGTCCAGGGATCGCCTATGCGTCGAGGCACGAGCGGCGGCCCACCACAGATCCCGCAAAGTGAGAAGTCGTCAAATGAGGGCCAGACTCTGCAGGAATTAACGACCACCTCTCAGTGATGTATAAAATACTCCATGGCATTATAAAATGTCATACAGTAATTAGAAAAGTGCCAATGACGGCCAAGGAGCACCTGCAAACATCATTTAATATTGCCTATTTGCTTATCAAGAGATACATTATTTGGGTGCTGCTGTTGTTGTTGTAGTTACCACCAAATCCACTACGAAGTGTTATTGGTGTCCTCTCAGGTGCCGGAGGAATTTGCGTGCTCTCTCTGGGGTGTTAACAAGGTCTCTGAGTGAGAAGATCTCAAGGCTCTCTCTCACATTCCACAGGGCCGGACATACTTCAATAAGGTGTTCTATCGTTTCC
>JAUYWV010109752.1:0-12630 GCA_032274565.1 Nematoplana nigrocapitula
ACATCCCTTTTTATTTATTTGTTTAATTGTGTTCTTTGTTTGTTATAGCCCTGGTGGCAAAAAATAAAATTATTATTATTATTATAGAACAGAGGTATCAAGCTTGGGACAAAAGTGAAACTGGTCAAGGCACTAGTGTGCCCCATTGTTTTGTACGGCGCCGAGACATGGACAATGAAGAAGAGTGAAAGACAGAAAGTGGATTCCTTTGAACTTTGGTGCTATAGAGGAGAGTGCTCAGAGTATCTTGGACAGATAAGAGAACAAACAAATGGGTACTTGAACAAATAAGTCCAGAGAGGACACTATATGAATCCAGAGTCGTCAAATCAGCCTTTAGTTACTTCAGACATGCAGTGAGAGCAGAAGGAATGGAGAAGGATCTGATGCTGGCAGAAATAAGCGGAAGGAGAAGAGACGTAGACCAAGGATTAGATGGCAGGACAATATCAAGGCACTGAAAGGCAATAACATCCATCGATTGACAAGGGATGTATGCGAAAGAATTTGCTGGAGAAAAACTGCAACGAATTTCGCCAGGGGTCCATCACGACTTGACGGCACAAGGTGACAAAGCGAACACGTTTTCATTTTCTCATTTTCTCTTTAAAGTTTAAAATAGTGTCTTGATGACTATGTACGTTTTCTCAATTGCAATTTATGTATTATCAATTACAAGTTACATATTCTGAATTACAATTTACGTATTTTCAATTACAAATAGCGTATTTGCAATTACAATTTACGTATTCCTAAATACAAGTTACATATTTATATACAATTACACTTTAAGTTACATATTTTCAATCACAATTAACGAAATTTCAATTACAATTTATGTATTTTCAAATACAATTAACGTATTTTTAGTTACAATTTACGTATTCTTAAACAGAAGTTACATATTCTAAATTACTACAATTTACGAATTGTGGATTAGAATTTAGTTATTTTTAAATACAATTTAGGTATTTTCAATTACAATTCAAATTTTCTTAATTACAATTTGCTTGTTTTTAATCACAATTTACGTATTGTCAATTATAATTTACTTACTGTTTATTTAATTACAATTTATGTATTGTCAATTACATTTTCCTTATTTTTAATTAAAAGTTACATATTTTCATTTACATCTTGAAAAGTGTATTTGTAACCAAAGATTTCCCTATTGGTCAGATGGATAATTAATAAATAAACTAATGCCCACAACCACATATAGTGATTTTCGTATATTACATGAATCTTTACGCACAATTTGGCTGACAGTTTGCAACAGATCTAAGGCTTCTTCTACCATACTTTTTAATTATATCGATTAGATTGATCGGCGACTAAATTACTATGTAAATGAACTACGTACATAAATAATTCTACTCTATACAACAGTTAAAGCTTTCTCACCAAAGGGATGAGATTTGTGCAATTATCCAAGATGAGGTTGGAAACAATTTTATTTTGCTTTTATTTTACACTGGAATGAGCAGAGCTCAACTCTTCACAAATTTCCAAACACGTGTAGCCGACTTATCTACCTCTGTCATACAGTACGTCAAATGCATAGAAAATCTACTAATCGCTTCTGAGTAGCATATTCCAACAAATTTAAAATGTATTAGAAGTCTTTTGTCATTCGTTTTGTAAATTGCTGTTGAATTACATTAACCGATTGAAAATAAAGAAAAAAATACATTACCTTAGTGAGTCGATAGTTTAAAACATTAACAAAAAACTACACTCTTTCCAGATGTATACTGTCTATGGAGCAAGGTTAGGGCGTATGTTATGCACAAATGGCATACCGCACACAAGAAGACCGAGCGTATGATTTATTGAAATAATATCGTTTAGAAGCAAAAATAAACTATGAAGAGAACTATGCAAAGAAGACGCACCAATATTTGCTTATTCAACTACAATGCTTCCGCACGACGCTTACTATGTACAGTATATTCCAGTGTGTGAATGCTGTGTTTGTTAAAATTCAATATCCTGTATTCTGAATTACATTTGACATTTTCCAAATTACAATTATAATGTTCTAAAATACACTTAAAGTTTAAAATTACATCTCACCCCTTCCGATTTACACGAGGAAAAGGTGTAGTCGATAGGATTTAACATACAGTATATTGATTTGATATTAATCTATAGGGTAAACTGCAGATGAACTAGTACAGTTTTTTCGGGTTGAAATATAAAACTACGAATATTTTTTTATTAGGGAGAGGGTAGTTCATGCAATTTTACGCCTTGATCTTTATTCTGCTTATTGTCAAATTTATTGCAGAAGTGACAAATGAGACGCCCTGTTGATATTATAGAGTATAGAGTGGATAACATAAAAAGTAATCCAGCAAACAAATTTTCACAGGCAAATGACAAAAATTGATTTTCCACAGTTATAATAACTAAGGATCGATGGCTGCTTCATTTGTCTATTCTTACTTAATCATTCTAATATTTCATTTCTAATCGATATGCGATGCAATTTTATATGAGGTGTTGTAGCCAAATTAGTACCATTGCATATGAAGCGGGCATTCCAAAAGCGTGAAATAATAGTATAGCAGCTGCACGTAAAAACCAAGAGGTAAAAACACATGATATAATAGGGGATCTTATTGTGTGTAATACTAACCATCTCCATCATCATCATCATCATCAACATCGGGAATTCCATCATTGTCGTCATCTGGATCTTTAAATAGCAGAAATCTTCAACTTCAATTTCCGATTGGTTATACAGACGGATAGTAGATAGTGTTACAACTTTCTATAGCAACTTACCCAAATAGTCTGGAATGCCATCCTTGTCTGAGTCTTTGGCTTCAAGAATATCGATTTTGTTGTTCAAGTTTTTGTCTTCATCTTTGTCAAGAATGCCATTATTATCATCATCCGTATCTGACGAATAGATGTGGTAAATTAGAAGTCATTGAGTCAAATTAAAAATAGATTTGTCTTAAAGTGATAATTAAACACAAAAAAACGGATTATTGATTTTGTAAATAGATCCAGATCATTGATTTTTTCAGAAATGAAATAAAGACATTTTCATGAATAAAGTATAGCAATATTAACATTAATTATTCAATTAAATACATATCTGTTTAGAGAAATTGATGATTCCATGAGCATTAAACACATTGCATTACTTAAATGACCTATAGGAATACAAGCATTTACTTCTATAAATATATTTTTTATCAGGGATTAACTGAGATTTCCAAGGTGTGTCCGATTTTAAACATTATGCTCTTTGACTTTTGATAGATCTGCCAGAAATAGTGACTTTACAACCGGATACAATTCATTCTGTTATACTCATGTGTGGTTTCTTAAACAGACAGAACTTGTCAATATTTTTATGAGTAGTATCTCATATGAGTATTATAGCCTAATTAGAGTTTAAAACATCATCTTGAATGTTTTCTCATTTTATGCACAAATATGAGCAAACAAATACAGTTATGAGCTTTTTTGTCATTGAAATGAGCATATCTTTAACTCTCGTGTTAAGAACTCAGTATATTTCTGATAGTTTATAAAATATGGCTCATTTGGTATACGATTTGCAAGACGGGTTGTATTAGATTAGATTATGACACCATTATAGAAGTACCACCAACCCTTGTAGTCAGGAATTCCATCATTGTCATCGTCAGTATCAATAATATCAGGAATTCCATCGCCATCAGAATCGCTGAGTTCTAAAATATCTGGAACTCCATTTCTGTTTTCGTCTTCAATAGCGTCATTAATATTGTCTCCATCGTCATCGGTGTCCCTTATATCTGGGATACCTGTAAATGAAATAAAACATAAAGACGAGTAAAAATCTTGCATTTGAAAAACAATGATAATTATCATCAATACAAATTGTTTTGAACGATAAACCACAAATTTGAGATAAATATATAATAATGTTCTCCTAAGTGCTGATAATCCGTTTCTGGTGAATATACCACAGATCTTAAATGCTAACATTCATCTGACTGTTTTCGCATGCAACAAATAATCAATAATATATCTATATATATATAGAATAACTGCATTTCATTATCATTAAATAGCGGGAAATACGTCTCATTTACCACAACCCTTGTAGCACCTAGTCAGACATAAAGGTGATAAGAAACTATATAGATAGAGCTTTTGATAAGAGTAAAATTCTATTGGACAAAGCTACTCCGTTTGCTATGCATTTTCATTTTGATATTGATACAAAGACAGTGATTATCTAAAGATCCGTAAAGCAAGAGTTATGGTGCTAGCAAAAAAATAAAATGAAAAATCTCAAGACATAATGAATGAAAGAAGTAATATATGGATAGTGATGTAGAGATGATATAATTCAGTGCTGAGGACAAATTACGGTAATGTTGATAATGACCTTGAATGTAAACCACAGTATAAAACGATAACATGGTGTCCTTTGACGTTGTTTCACTCTTTACGAACGTGCCACTTCAGCTAGCCTACTGTACAACAGTCAATGGAAGCCTTCCACGTTTACAAAAGACTATTTCGTGGACTTGCTACTGCTCTGGTAATGAGATCTACCATCAGTCAGATGGTGTGGCTATGGGGTCTCCGCTGGGCCTTACACTGGCGACTATCTTCATGAACGATCTACAGAAGGAGGTCTTGGAAAATTATCCAGTTCAGTCCAAATACTACAGACGATATGTGGATGATACCTTTGCCATCTTTGAGAATCGGGACTTAGCTCCACACATGCCCTTCTTGGATAAACTCAACGGGTTTCACGACAACATCCGCTTCACGTTCGAGGAAGAAAAAACAGAAACGCTGGCCTTCCTGAGGCCGTATTCTCGGTGAACTCCGTGAATGTTTACCGACCCTTTTTCACTATACATAATGGCACATTCTCAAACAAAATTATCTTGGTGAAAACACCTCGGCGACCTCATCGTGGGGTGTATACATTTCATCATTAGACTGAGGGGTGAATGAGGTCCTTCCCTTTTGATAGGCTCGCTGTGCGGGCGATATGACAGTTGTATAAAAGTCCTAGCTTTTCCAGCTGACGATTTGTTTGCAAAATGACGCTATATATACGAAAGAAGAAGAAAGATATCTAGTCGAATTTTTTATTGAAAATCGATTGAATATGGACTGCTCGGGAAGAACAGACAACTTCAATAAAAAGTGGACAGAAACAAAAGCTTTTCAGGTGCATTGGCGTAACTACGTCGAGTCTGCCGTCTTAGATCGTTTTCAAGTAAATGAGATAGTTCGTGGACGCACTCCTTTTTAAAACGGTACCGAGAAACAAATTCAGTGTCATTATACTTATTGAATGGATCAACCCCAGGCCTATGTATATTTTATGTGCGAATACGTTTCGTCGTTTACGATGTTGATGAATCATCGTGGATAAATTATAATTTCAATTTTTGCCCGTTTATGTGCACTCAGTCCACAATAATTTAGCATAAACCATAAATTGACCAATCAAATCACGCGCTTATCTCATACGGTGAACTTACCACGGGAGACCTCGCCGACTAAAGTTCGGCGGAGCCGCGGATTTACGAAGAACTCTCGCCGAAAATACGGTGAACTTTGTTTTTAGAATACGACTTTGGGAAGTTCAATGAATTTACGGCGAGGTCAAAGCTCGTCGAGCTTTGAGAATACGTGTTTACCACAAGTATGTTCCGCAAGTCAAGCTACTCCGGCCTTCTTCTCAATTTCTACAGCCACGTGGAGATCGCCTACAAGAAGTCGCTGGTGAAGACTCTGGCATTTTGCGCATTTGCCATATCTTCACCTCAACACTTGGAAGACGAACTCGGGTGCATAGAAGACATTCTACTTCAGAATAAATATCCCATCGATTTTATTAGAACCTACCTGGAAACTATTCGCCGCCAGTCCTCCTCTCTTTCTCGCTTTAGGCCTGAGAAGCCTTGAGTTGCCATTCATCAACGATGATATCACCAGTAAAGCAAATGAACGCATCAGATTTGCTGTCTCTCGTGCGGCCCCTGCGGTGTCGGTGACTTTTTACTCAAAGACCCGACCCCTCTCATTTCTTGGTGGTAAGGATTGTGTTACTAACTCTCCGACCTCTGTGATTTACCTATACAAGTGTAACTGTGATGCTGCATACGTTCGGAGAACAACACGTTCTCTCAAATCAAGGATGAAGGAATACATACCTACAGGCATTCTCCAACGACGCAACATCAAGCCATCTTCCCACATCGCAAGGCATCTTCAGGATCACTCTGTCTGGCTCCCCACCAGCCGATCAGACGCTGAGTTCCGCTTTACTGTTTTTGTAAATATTTAAGGCGGTTTACATCAAGTTCACTTTTTAGTATTTCAAGATTTATCGATGTGAATGTGTTGATTTCAAGCTAATGTTTATCAATGAATCCTGTTCAAAGTGCGCTGGTTAGCTCTCTGACGAGCAGCGTCAAATTTGATTCCATTATTGTGCAATGTAATAGAGCTGTACCACTTTATATGAACTACAGTAATCAAGGTGAACGGCACTAACAGAAAGTGTGATTCTTTAGGCAAATTTATTAGATGGATTACCGGTATGTGACGCCTACATGGAAAATGAAAAGAACGATAGTCCGACACATCTTAAACGGTTCCTACTACGTTTACTGCAAATCAATAGTGAAAATAAAATTACCATCATTATCATCATCGTCGTCATCAATGTAATCTTTTTTTCCATCGTTATCAGAATCTTTTGATTCCAGTCTATCCGCCATGTTATTTTTATTCTTATCTTCTTCGAAATCAGGAATTCCATTTCCGTCTGAGTCAAGATCTAGATAATCTGGTATGCCGTCTTTATCGGCGTCTTCCTTGTAATCCGGAATACCATCTCCATCGCTATCCTCTTCCAAATAATCAGGAATACCATCGCCATCCTCATCTTCTTCATGATCAGGAATACCATCACCGTCTGAATCTTTTTCAAATTGATCGGGAATTCCATCGCCATCTTCATCTTCCAGATGATCAGGAATGCCATCTCCATCTGAATCCTTTTCAAGATAGTCTGGAATTCCGTCTCCATCTTCATCTTCTTGATGATCAGGAATGCCATCTCCATCTGAATCTTTTTCAAGATGATCTGGAATTCCGTCTCCATCTTCATCTTCTTGATGATCAGGGATTCCATCTCCATCTGAATCTTTTTCGAGATGATCAGGAATTCCATCACCATCTTCGTCCTCTTGATGGTCTGGGATTCCATCTCCATCTGAATCATTTTCGAGATGATCCGGAATTCCATCACCATCCTTATCTTCTTTGTGGTCGGGAATTCCATCTCCATCTGTGTCATTTTCAAGGTAGTCCGGAATGCCGTTTCCATCCTCGTCTTCTTTATGATCAGGAATTCCATCTCCATCAGTGTCCTTTTCCAAGTAATCGGGAATACCGTCTCCGTCTTCATCTTCTTTATAATCAGGTATTCCATCTCCATCGGAATCATTTTCCAAATAATCAGGAATACCATCTCCATCTTCATCTTCCTGATCGTCGGGAATTCCATCGTTATCTGCGTCTTCTACTATTTTCTTACTCTTCTTTGTTTTAGTAGGTTTGGTAGTTTGGGTAGGTTTCTTAGATACCTTTTGTCTAAGTTTTTGTTCTGCTTTCCTCTTCAATTTTGCTGCCTTTTCAATTGCAGCGTCATCTGCAGCTTCTACGCCTATACCGCCACTATATTTAGAAGGTTCTTTGTTAACCTGTTTGGCCTTTTTAGGAATTTTTGTTTTCCTTTTCTTAGATTTGCATGCAGGCTCATCCTCTTCGTCCTCGTTATCTTCATTTTCGTCTTCTCTGTCCTCGTCATCTTTTGAAACACGTTTTTTAGTTTTCTTAACTTTACTTTCTTTTTTAGTTGGAATGTTTACTGTTTTCGTTTTTAACGACTTTGATGGTTGGTGTACTTTCAAGTCTGGAATAGCTTTTGCTTTATCAGTTTTTTTAACAGATTTCTTTTCGGTCTTTTCTTTAAGTTTGGCTTTCTTCTGTGGTGCTTGTCGCACTTCCTCTTGACTATCTTTTTTTACTTTCACTTTTTTATCAGGCTTCTGAACAGGTGTTTTCTTTGCCTTTTCTACTGATTGTTTTACCTTTTTCTTAGCTACATTATCTGTTGAGCCCTTTGAAAGTGTTCCTCCTTTCTGGGGCTTCTTAACTTTGTTCTCGGATTTCTTTAAATCCGCCGGTTTTGCTGCAGGTTTTGACTCGTTGACCAATTTACGCGTCCCAGCAGCCGATGCTTTTTTGACATCCTCTAGTGCCTGTTTGTGAATTATTTTCGGGTTGTACTGCTTTTTCTGGGCCTGCCTTTTCTTGTCGTCGTCTGACTGTTTCCGTATGCGCATTACACGTTTGACCACTCCCTTTCTCGACTTGACCAGCTTATAATTGATGAAATCGTCCCTCCGGCAGTCGGGGATTCCGTCTCCATTAGCGTCTGGATCCAAGTGATCGGGGATGCCTTTAATGTAGAATATAGAAAATAAAATTTAAAATCCAAGCAGATTCAACAAATCATATTCATAAGTTCACAGTGCTATCTATTAAAACTAACCGAACTAACTACGATTATATATATCGAGATTTTATTGTTCCACAGTTCCAAACCAATTAATGATTATTATATTCATATAAACTTCCATCCATGTATGGCACACACTATACCAAACAATCACTACGATGTAAATGAATTTAATTCAAAACATCTCAGGAAAGAATTATCGCTTCTACCAAATCCTAGCCTTCAAAAGCTCTAAATTTTCGATTTTTTATAATTATGTATCACGAAATTAAAATTAAGATTTTGGATAAATTATGCGTGTTTTGTGTGGGATTTTTTAAAATTAAAATTGACTTTCCTCCTGATTACCTTCCTAGCTAGGCGTTAATAAATTGCCGTTAAACTATGTAAAGAGAATCTGTGCATAGTAATTATATCAATTAATTTTCAAATTATAAACAAAATCAATAAGCTGATTTTTTTGTAGTTGAACAAGGATTATTGAAAACTTCGAAAATGAAAACCCTCACTATAAAATTTAAAATATCTTTTCGAATAACCAACACTAATAGCTATAGCATCTGTATTTGTTTGTATGTGCATGTTAGAGGCGTCCTTGCATATCTACGAGTGACTTATCTTTTGTTATGCTGATTCATGGTGACTAAGATTTAACGATTTACCAGGATTGCTGCGTATTGTTAGTAACGTTATACATTATATACCATCATTATCATCATCGTCATCGTCGTGGTTCAATTGACCATCCCAATCTGAATCTTGAGTCCGATCGATTTTCCCATCATTGTCAATGTCGATGTCCTCATCGTCAGAAATCCCGTCGCAGTCTTTGTCTCCCGGGTCTCCCAAATCAACGTTTTCCTTGTTCGCCTCTTCTCGAGCCACGTCGGCTGAAATAGCGCAGAAGTGGAAGGATTATACTATAGTTATACAATGCGGCATTGTACTGTATACTGTAGGACTGACCGATCATTTTGGTCTATTTTGTAATTAAGACGGGTATTTGTTTTTTAAAGTAATGAACCAACGCTTAAAATAGGCCAAATTGATCGGACAACCTTGCATATAGGATGTTAACTGACGTGCATGCTATAGAGACCGGCTAACGTCAAAAATTGACAATGCAATTAGACAATCCCCTAATATATACATGCACGATTACCGCGAGTTTGTTGTTGGCAGTTTTCAAAGCACGAGTAAAGTGTGTTAGTAAAACACAGTCAGTTAACAATACAACGGTGAACTATGATATAAAAAGGTGTATATACTGTATGTAGAAACTATAATAGTTTTGTTAAAAAAGCTGCACCACTGCCTGTCCGATTTTCTTTTAGATGTAGGTTGGGCAAAGAGGGTATGACCATAAGTATGACACTCCGCTTTCTTTTATCTTACGTTATCTGCTTCCATTATTGTTAGACATGCCTTTCACTCTCATCAAGGATATTGTCTTGCTGCATCCTTGTATCTTCGCCTTCTATACTACATTCTATGCCTTCTTTATAGCGCCAAATCACGATTTTTTCTGGGGCGGGCTACGAGTCAAAAGTACTCTATTTTCTGCTTTAAGACCTTTTCCACTATCCCCCTCTCTCTCCAGCTGTCTGAAATCATTTGTTTCGTTTTCTCTTACAAGACAAACAAGTTGGTTCCGGGTTGACTTCTTTATTGTGCAAATTGCAACCCCTTCAGGAAAATCAACCACACCTCTGCTTTTATTATCTTTAACTTGATACTTCTGCTTATGTTCTTATCAATTCACGCCTCTATCATGTAATTGATATAATTAGTGCAAAACTTTTATGTCGTTTTTTTCAGATCCCAGAAGCTTGCAATCCTTCTGCTGTTGAATAGTCATATTTGTCATATTTGAACAAACATTTTTCTGACCTGTTTGTCATCATTATTTTGGACTTCTTCACATTTACTTATTATTTTAGAAGCATTGCATTTTCACTAAAGTGTCATCGTCATCCCTCTTCTGTTGTTACCATTATGCTCGAGTTATCAGCACTCAGTGTATTGTCCATTTCTCATCCTGCAATTCTCACACCGCACTTTTCATATTGTTCTCGTTAAATTAAGTAAGCGATACATGGCATGATGCGTATCTCTTAATTCCATTCTATATGAGTTTTCCTTTTTATATGGACTTTGAATAAGTGAAATCACATATTTATCCTGTTACAATCATGACATACTCTCAAAACAATTGTGCTTTCAACTAGTCCTTCAGTTTTCTTCTTAATTGATGTTTCTAACAAACTGAATGCATTATAAACGTATCTGTAGGACTACGAACAGGAAAGATTAATAAATATGTTTACTTAATATATACAATATAAACTAATGTTCTTTATGTCAATTTTCCTTTTAAAAAGAAGATACTAAAATGGATACACAATTAAAGGAAAAGGAAAAAGGTGTTTGAAAATCTGAATCAGTAGTAACAAATTGTTGCGTTAGTTACACTTCAAGTTAGAAGGGTTTTGTTTCGAAAATGCACAATCATCTATCGACAGATATACTGTAGATAGATGATGCCGATTTGGTGTGGGTAAGTTAAGCATCGGACATGAGGTATAACAGGAACCTTCGATCTGTTGAAAGTCATCCTGGTTTGGTTGTTGAAGGCCTTCAGGGTACTGAAGCTTGAAGAAGGGCATTTTACTCAGTATGACTCGGACAACATTCTCAGCTGAAAAAAATACAAAATAGGTCACCGCTAAATGTGGACACAATTCAGTCGTACTGCCAGTCGAAAATATGCAGAACCCAGTTTGGCGCTATACGCTCTCCTATATGCACCGTTCTACAGCAATAGCATTAATCAGAGATGTTGTTTTTAAGCATTATGATACCTCTAATTTCATAGGAATATGTAGAGATAACAACAACAAACAAAAGCACAAAATAATAGCCTTGAATACGTCGTTGTACCAAATTTTTTCATGTGACACTTTCTGCAATTTCACTCTATCGACTGTTAATTATTTTCATAAAATTGCACTGCTTTAATCGTCAAAGCAACAACATTTTACTAACCTAATTGGATGGAAAAAGGAACACGACAAAATGACTAACTCGTAGGCACAAACTATCTTTACAGAAAATGCACTTCATAGAGAAATAACATTAATAACAAAAAGTATCCAAAAAATTTAGAAATGATGAAAATTACTGAGTTTCATTTGATCAAATAAAATAAAATAAATAATTTGACTTGATATCATGAAGCGGTTTGAGATTAAATTTATTTTCTCAAAGAATGGGGATATTTAAGCTACAGTGATTCATCGCATTGTTTGCAGCTTTGCAGTCGGTGTGCTTCACCCTTCCTAAGGAATCGTGAACATTCAGAAACATAAACAATGATTCGATTTATTCCAATTTTATCTGTGGCTCTGATTAATTGATATCAATAACACGCGGCATTATTGGGGTAATGGAGACTTGATCTCTGACATAAATATCGATTAATTCTAGTTTAATATAACAATTCATCGATATCTATGATCTGTCAACAGTGACTTGACAAATAACAGCTGCTCAACATATATGTATACTGCAGCAATGGCGTTACCATTACACATTTCAAAGTATCTTATGATGAAGCCAGTTGTATTCTAAATAATGCTAGAGGTAAAATTACCATATTTTCTCCCTTTTTCTAACGTAACCTAAAGAGTTAGGCATGAGCCAGCTTATATATCGACCGACGATGTATACTATCTTATATATATTTGTCAAGTTGTCTGTGTGTATGTATGTGTGTTCCGAGTGGACGGCCGGACCGTTGGTGCCAGCAACCCGAAATTTTGTATGTGTGACCCCCTCAACCCTGCGGGTAACATAGGGGGTGAGGTCGGGGTCAAGGTCAAGCGGTCAGGGTTGAAGTCAAGGAGGCTAAAAAAGGTGTGAAATGGCCGTTTCGGGCAGAAGGCAGCCGGACCGTTGGTGCCAGCGACCCGAAACTTTGTATGGTTAACCCCCTCAGCCCTGCAGGTAATATAGGGGGGCAAGGTCGACCTCCGAGGTCGAGGTCAAGTCGGGGTCGAAGT
>JAUYWV010109763.1:0-12629 GCA_032274565.1 Nematoplana nigrocapitula
CTTCTTAGGCCTGAAAACGTCGTCTTCGGGACCTCATAATCTTCGATAATTTCAAGCCTTACAACCTCCACACTTTCTGGTCCTCCCTCAAACGCCTCGACTTCATGGATGTAACGGTAAACTTCCAATGGATTCCGGTGCACTATCCCTTCGGGGCAATGACTGGACTGACTCCTTAGCCAACACCGGCGCCACCTCTCCTTTCAACGCTCCAACCTCTTACTCTCCATCCTCCTCTTTCATCCACCACTCTCTTCTTTCCTCCGGGCGGTCTACACTTGGCAACAAACTTCTAGACTACCAGATTCCAAATACTTCTCCGCGTGAGCTTCTCCTTCCCCGTTCTTCCCGTTGCGAACTTTCGCGCCTGTGCTGCAACGGGCACTCGACCCTCCTTGCCTCTTACCTCCATCGAATCGGTCAATCAGATTCCCCCTCTTGCCCTTCCTGAGGAGAAGGGCAGCAGGATCTTTCTCATCTGCTTCTTGGCCATCTTCTTCGGTCTCCGTCTTGCATCGAAAATAATTAACCAGTTCTCATCAGTGTCATATTTCTTTGAATAGCGTCTTTAAATTGTTTTAATAACGACAAATTCCTCGGATTTATTTATCTGAACTACTATCGTAATTACCTTAATTTTACAAGATGATTATAGAACATTCGTTTACAGTTACAGAATACGGTATTACAGGGATCCAACGTTTCTATTTATTTCAATTGAGTATTGGTCGCGATATTTTGCTGGTCTCATATAACATCTTCTAAACCCACCGTTTCAGGAATCGTTGTGGACTTCATCAGTCAACCCGTCATTAGCGGTTTCACCACCTCGGCCGCTCTCATTATTGCCTGGGGGCAGGTGAAGGTAAGAACACAGTTTCTTTTGGCGTTTCCCAACAAACTGGAGATAAAATGATTAATAAAACTGACGGCCAAATTTAAATTCAGTTGTGCCTAGGGAAGGATTAGACGACGAAGGATATAAATGCAAATAAGTGGAATGTTGAGTACGCTGTGGAATTGGAAGTAAAGGGAAGAACGTATGATTATTGGGTGATCTATAATTCTAACCTTTCCTACTACTAATGAGACACCTTTTCAAGTTGGTATGTATCAGACATTGTACAACGTTGAATTGAAAAATGCATAACATGTTAATATATTGGTTGAAATTTTCAAAATTTAAGTTGATTAGACCAAAACCACGCTGGAAGGATTTAGTTGAGGGAGACTCTGATTGGCTTGGACTCAGGAGAGACGATGGTAAAGCCAAAAAGTAGTAGTTGAAAACGAGGAGATATCGTCGAATTGGGCTCTGGGCATGGTTTATAGTTGTCAGGGAAAAATACTGAATTTTGTATTTCCGAGAAAACAATCTAGGGTATTTTGAGAAAATTACGTTTACATTAGGTGTTAGGAAATAGAACACAGACGTTGTCATTTTAAAAATAGTTATTATTATACCTAGCATTTAATAAATGTGTTATCTTACTACAAATCATATCCATGGTTAATTTCATCCATTGTGAATCGTAATTCTGTATTTTGATTGTTCAGTTTCTTAACTTACTACACAGTACATCAAACGTGATAATTTCGTATATTTTCTGTTGTATCCAAAGCATAAAAATTCGTTTTTCTGATGCCATTTAAATACAATGCTTTAACTACAATTTGAACATATTAGACAATTTTTCACATTTATTATGATATAATTATTTCGATCAGAGATGGCATGTTCGACAAGACATCCAACAGCATACCGTTTTGAGGGTTATTGCCACTCGTCAGCGCTGTGACCAGCAGTCGAACTACTTAACCACTAGACCACGAGCTCGCTTGACGAACATGCTGATTGTGCCGTATTTTGTGGCTTACAGCTGTAACCCCAAACCGCTATTCTGGTGGATAGCTTGTCAAACATGAAATTTTCGGGGTGAGATTCAAAAGTTTTTATTGTGTACTACTAAAATAGTAGTGATCTCTCCCTACGGGTGAGCACTGCTCCAGCTTCTTTGCGGATATGACGGCCATCCGCGCGGCGCTCGAGTGGTCGGTCATGCACAGAGACACCTGTGTGTTCACTTCCATTAGAGTTCTCTCGGACTCTTTCCTCCCTTTCTCTCCTCAAGTCGGGGCCGTGCCTTCTCACTTCCAACATCCACTCTATCTGGTTCTCACTCAAACGCCTCTCTGGCGTGGGTGTCTCGATAAACCTTCAATGGATACCGGAGCACTCATCCCTGCGGGGCAATGAGAGGGCCGACGCTCTTACCAAAGCCGGTGTCACCTCTGCCACTGCCTCCCCAATCTCTTTATCTGCCTCATCCTCCTTCATCCACCATTCTCTCCTTTCCTCCTGGCGGTCATCTCTTCGCAACAAACTTCTTGACAGCCAGATCCCAAAAACGTCTCCTGGTTAGCTTCTCCTTCCCGTTGCGAACTTTCGCGTCTTCGCTGCAATGGGCACTTCACCCTCCTTGCCTCTTAACTCCGACTCCCCCTCTTGCCCTTCCTGCGGAGAAGGCCAGCAGGATCTTCATCTTCGAGCCTCCGCCTTGCCATCTTTGGTGAGACGGTGAGCCTTCTTGATCTCTGGAGACTGCCATGGGGTGTTGCTCGGAAGCTGGGCCTCGGCGGCCCTGCGACGCCCCCCCCCATCCTCCGGAAAGTGGTCGGGTAACCCTACCAACTAAAATAATATGTAGTATAATTATGCTATCTGAATTACTTCGTTCTACAATTTTTATTGAATTATCGCTGCGACCCCTAATTTAGGGAAAGTTTCAGTTTAGTTTATAAAAGATCAGGGAAAATTTACAAATTTCACCTAAACTGTATTGCTTATGCAATAAAAGCTAAAATTATTGATAGAGCTTCCATTCTGGGGAATAATCTCATCTATAATTTACAAAATATTAAAGAAATAAATCTGTTTAAAGTAAATACTACAAAAGATTTTATTTCAAATTACTAAGAACGCGAATTTGCCTTTAATCTTATACTCTTTGGTTGCCAGTCAGATCTCTTTGCAAGCCTCTGGCATCCTTTTGGTGAGAGGGGTTTTATTTCATATATTTTAAGGTGCCAAATTTATGGTACCTATATTTGTATTTGTACATTTTGCTGTTTTTAAATTTTAAACTGACTAAAAAATATTTTTTGTTATTATTATTTGACTGACTTCTATACGAATCATGTCTGAGAAGCGCCGAATGAAACGAACTGAACTTCTTGTCTGTGATACACCTTCCCAGTTTGATTCAGTTTGTCATTTCTTATTTTTATGGCGAATTGTGCAGTCCATTTTGGGATTGAAGAATATTCCCCGAAGTTTCTTCCCCTCCATAGTGAAAGTGATAGAACACCTACCGGAAACCAAGTAAGCCCTTAGTATTAATTCGAGTAAATTGACGCTTATTTCGTAAAATGAAAGTCGACTTGCTAAGCGCTTTCGTACCATTTAATCAGTACATCATCAGAGCATCAGATAATACAGTACAATGTCGATAGATCTTAAAATATAAACCAAGTTATAGAGTACATTTCACTTCATTCGATCTCTTAAATAGTGTTCAATAGGTCTATAGAGCGAATTATCACACACCTGCGTATTACAATTATCGAGAAATACAGTGCTAAAAGAGTGCACACTCCGTCAGATGCAGCGCTAGTCAATAATATGCATACAGTAAAACTACATACACATCAATTCTCGATAATTGTATTACGCAGGTGTTTGATAATTCGCTCTATAGATCTATTGAACACTATTTAAGAGATCGAATGAAGTGAAATGTGCTCTATAACTTTGTTTATATTTTAAGATCTATCGACATTGTACTGTATTATCTGATGCTCCGATTATGTACTGATTAAATGGTACGAAAGCGCTTAGCAAGTCCGACCCTTAGTTATTGCTTGACCTTTTGTTGTCTACATAGTACTGTACTTTGGATTGGAGTAAAAAACGTCGTGGATTTTTAAAAATCGTCATTTTAAAAAGGCACAGTAACAAAGCAGTGTAATCCCAGATGGCAGTCGATCGTACTGCAAATCGCTGGTAGACGGGGTAGAAGTTGTGCTCAACATTTATGGAACATCAGGCGACGTCAGGCCGCCCTCAGCATAAATTCTTTCATAGCGTCAATAATTTATTTGCCGACTAAGATGCAAAGAAACTCTGCCAGACTTGAAGAGGTCATCATTTTCATGTTCTCTCTAGGAGATGAATAGGTTCTCCGTGTAATGCGATCGGGGCCGCGTTGAACATCCATGGCTTTTATTTTAAGTCTTCTCCTAATGACATCTTCACATCTCGCGATTAATTGGAGCGATGTAACAGACTTCATTGCGCCCAGTGAGAGATGCCTTTGAAATCAGTGTGGCTATTCATGTACAGCAAAATAAATAAAAATAGAACACCTGTCAATATACTGTTCGTCAAAGTCATTAAGACTTTTTCATACGATTATTTTTTATTTACCCACCTTTTGTCATCACCGTCTCAAATTTCCGTTTTAGCCTTTGGGACATGTCAGCCGGGCTTGTGGCCATAGCGATTCTGTGCTTCATGAAAGTGAGTGATGGTATTGTGTTTCCTGTGTATTTCTAATCCAATCGACAAAAATTAAAAATTGAAGTATGTTTCGATAGAAGAGAGTTTTTAATACTAACCATTTTGCACTGCCAAAAGAATAAAAATTATGTTTTTTTAAAAAAGTTTATGCTATAATGTATTTGTTATTTTTCTAATTTTATGAATAAATATTGCTAGACACAACTAATCGAGTTGCAGAGAGACAAGCGCCTCTGGCATGCTCAGTTGTCAATAGGTAGTTTTATTTACTTGTATATTCTGTGTTACTTGTACGAGGATTTTATCCCTATAATATAAATTGCTAAGCTGGTGTCATTGGCATACGACAAAAACACATGGCTCAACAGCATATTATTGTCCTGACTGGGAGCAAGATTTCTCTTTCATAAAACCAGGGCCAAACTACTGCCAAATAAACATATTATTGTCCTGACTGGGAGCAAGATTTCTCTTTAATAAAACCAGGGCCAAACTACTGCCAAATGAACATATTGTTGTCCTGACTGGGAGCAAGATTTCTCTTTCATAAAACCAGGGCCAAACTACTGCCAAATGAACATATTGTTGTCCTGACTGGGAGCAAGATTTCGCTTTTATAAAACCAGGGCCAAACTACTGCCAAATGAACATATTATTGTTCTAAATCATTCCAAATTCACAAAGCTAGTGTAAGTCAAATAAAGCTATACACAAAAAAGGAAAGCAACGTCAGGAAAGTAAAATGCTATTTTCAGAACATGGTTCAGAAAGGCAGTTTTAAGTTTGTAGTCAGTGGTAATGTCTATAAACTGTGCACAAAAGTCGAAACATGCCACAAGTATGACAATTCTAATCACATTGAAATTTGATGATTCCACAACATCCTTTGATCTTTATTGTTTAATGCATACAATAATGATCTAGTGTTTAATCAAAACTTTTTTTAATAAAAAAGAACCTACACAATAGTGACAGGAGCCTGTTAAAAAGCGATCAAGTGAGGCAGAGTAGTGAGTACGACTCTCCAGTCATTTTTTTATATGTAGACACAGGTATATTTGCATCGTAGTGCATGTTCATTTTAGTACCCTCTTCCATCCCTTCGGTGTTATTCGGATGTGCCCGAGTACTTGGATTGATGTTATCTCAGTAGAGAGTGAAATACACAAGGTTGCATAATGTTTTTATGGCCGGGTAGCCCTTCTGTAGGTGAGTCGTTTGCTATTTTTTTTAATTCGTTCTTCAACAAGATTGTGCACTAAATGTCGCTTCGATCACCTACTCGCTTTAGTTAGATTTCAAATTTGCTATTGTTAACTTCTAAGTTTTTGGACTGTAATTGTAAGTCGAGGAGATTCACGAGGTATTAATCGCACAACCCCTATCCCGACAGTCGACAGCCTCAAGTACTTGGAAGCCACTGGCGGTAAGGGGAGACCGGTACCAGAATTAAATGAAGACCGCACTACAAAGGTGGTTATGACTCAACTGCGAACCGACCACTGCCCTTTGACCCAGGCTTATCTTCATCGCATAGGCCGGGCGAACTCACCCAACTGCACCGAGTGTTTGAACACCCCGGAGGACACAAAAAACCTCCTGATCGAATGCCCCCGGTGGAACCCCCAACGTCTCTGCACCTGGGGAAGGTTCCCCACTTTAGGCGATGTTTTGAATGGGAGTGACAAAGGTAGTTTAGCACGTGCTTTCCTTAGGAGGATCGGCCGCTGGCCGGGTAGGATGGGGGCCGCAGCCCCCGACCCGCGGGCCACTTAGAAGAAGAAAAGGCTGATGGGTACAAAAGGGTGGAGGGAGCAGGCTAGGAAGTGCAGTGAGACAATATACGGGGAAAACATGCGAAGAGAAGATATGGCCACAATAAGAGAAAACCCCTGGACAAATCTGGGAAAGATACATATTGAAGAACTAAACATGGAAAGAGGATGAAATGCGGAAGAAAAGGAAACGAAAAGGAAAATGATAGAAAACATTATTGAGGAAAAGACAGAGGAAGGGTGTATAAATATCTACACAGATGGATCAGTTGAGGAGGGGTGAGAAATGGAGGAGCGGCGTGCGTCTTTTACGAGGAAGAAGAAGTGGAAATGTGAATAAAAGCGGCGGGGATGGTATGTAGCTCGTATAAAGCAGAGTTGATTGCGATACTAGAAGCGGCGAAGGTGGTGAAAGAAGAACAACCGAGGAAAGTCAACATATGGACCGAGAGTAAAGCAGTGGTTACATCATTGAAGACAAGGAGAGTAACATACAGCAAAATCCTGAAGGAGGTCCGAAAGGTGATGGAAGAAGCACGAGTGAGAAGCGTGGTGCAGGTTTGTTGGATCCTGATCCTCATCGCAATTCAGGGAAACGAGGCGGCGGACAGGGAGGCGAATGAGGCAAGAAAGAGGAAGAATAAGCAGAAGTCCCAATTGACTGAAAGGTAGCTAAGAAGACCGTGGAAAGAGGGATAACGAATGAAATGAATGGATGAAAGAAGGGAGAAGATTTATAATAAGATGGTCAAAAGAGCGAAGGAGAACAGACAGGTTAAAGCAGACCATTTTTTGTACAGTTTCTCACTAGGGAACCACTTGATCAAAGATGCCCAAACTGCAAGTACTGCTAAGCGCTGTAGGGGCCTATTATGCTTAACAGTTAATAATAATTTTTCACATCCCTTCCGAAGTAATTGAATGTGAAAGCAAAAGTCAGTAGACTAGAACAGAACAAATCAATTAATGTGCAGCATAAAATCGCTCTGTTATAGGAAATGATACAAAAAGGCACGGCGCTGCCACGTGAAGGCGGCTGTATCTGGTCGATCGAATTAGCAGAGTGTTTGTGGCAGTAGTAAGTTGGTGATAATTACAGTGACAATGGTCCAGGAAGTACACATACGCAAGCTAAATCGTGGTTCGTGTGGTCGACTGTATAGTGAAGCCTGAAACCAATTCCGACCATGATCAGCAAAACCGATTGGTAAATGGGAGCGTTGAGAAATGCACCGTCAGAGAATTCCATTACCGATCATAGCTTCATACAACAGACGCTGGATTGCGAGGACGGCGTCTCGATGCAAAAAGGAGACCGATTTTCCGTCGAGATATGACTATGACAGATGACTGTTCCTCATGCGCAAATCGTGTTGAGGTTGAGTGGCGTGAGGTGTTTAAGACAGGGAGTTACTACATAGTTGAGAAACTGAAGGATTATTCTCCATGACCACTACGTTGGCGGCAGGTGTGTGGAGTAAAGTGGAAAGCAATTGGACGTTCTAAGACATTCTTGGGCAGATTTAGAATTCCAGTTCTTGCTCCTTCCGAACAGAGAGGTTGTTTTATAAAAGGGGCATGGTACACATTGTAAACAATCGATCTCAGCCAAAGCAGTGGTGTAGCAGCCATTGAGTGTTCGTATTTGAGCGCGTAGATCATGATACTCTCCATATTTTTCCACAAGCGAGAGATATAACGTCGTTTAGAGCATATACTGTCCAGGACTTTATGTTGAATGTAAATATATCGGCAATGTGTCTAGTAGGATCATACTATGATGTTTGTAAAGTTCAGGTTCTATTTTGTGGCACATTATGGGGCACATGGCTCAATGTCGTTGGAACTTTTGCATAAAACCCACAGGAAGACTCTTCCGAATCCTTATAATAGGACCTATGACTGTATATGGTGTGCTTGTTATATGGGCTGCGAATTGGCCACAGGGAATCATATGATGGCCAATTACTTCTTTTAGGATCTGAAGCAGTTCCGTGTAGATAACGCTAGACCTTGGAGACGCCACGAATCATATTAGCCGAATTATATAATTCAATAATTGCTCTTTCCTAAGAGCGTCATTTGCGTATTTAAACAACTGCTGTCGACGAATCTCTTTTCCTGCACTCGACACCAGTAGCGGATCTAGTGTAGGGGGAAGGGAGGGCGGATCGCCGCCCCCCCCCCTCTTCCAAAAGTTGTGAAGGCGCCCCCCTCTGGCAAGCAGTTATACACTTGCCCAAATTGCATTTTCACGGGCTGCGGCGCCCCTGGGTAAGGTCTCGCCCCTCGTGCTAAATTCCTAGATCCGCCACTGCTAGACGCGTTCGAGCGACGGGTAAACACGTTTGAAGTCTTCAGATGAAAGTTGCAAGTCTATTCTGAGTCTTTCATTTTTTGTAAAAGACCAGCCATAGAGGCGTTATCTGCTGGACGTGGACTTTAATTGTGAATAGATTACAAGCCTCAGTCGCCTCTCCAGTTTTTCATTCGCAACATGAAAAGACGCACGCAAGTAGTCTTGCACAACCGTCTTCGAATAAACGGGAAATAAAGCTGTACGACTGAATTGAGTCAAAATATCGAAACGCAGCTTTTATAAGAAACAGTCTTTGTTCCAAATATTGCCAATAAACATTAGTAAAAAATATTCATTTACAATGTGAGCTGCATGACGGTAATATAATGCCAGTGGTACGCGTGGCAATCATTGCTATGAATAACCGATATTTGGGAATATTTGTAAATTGGAATTAGAAAACTAATTCATATTTGCATAATCAAGAAGTGAGCAGAAAATATTCAGTCGCCATGTGATAACGTTGTAATAAAAACAAAAATGAAGCGCAGTAGAAAGTATAGTCAGACAGAGCTGCCAAGCAGACATGATCCCATTTAGATGACTATAAATGGTAGAGACTAAGTTTATCTTTCGCCTCTGTTTATTCCGCGCATTTGGCATATGCTGTAACATCAATTTAGTTGAACATACGCCGAACACACACTGCACAGCATAACGCGCCTTATTAAAAGTTACGCGACCGACCGACAGACGCAATTACCCAGGAGTCACGGAACTTGCATAAGAATATAGATGAAGAATCAATAGTACAACAAGAACTGAGGAAATCACATGTCTGGTTGATTACCATATAGTCACTCAAACGCTTATAACACCTGACCAGTCCGAATATTCATGAGACGACGCGATGTAAAAAAGCAGCGAAATTCCTTAAATGTGATTTTAAAATAAGCGACCTATCAATAGATATTTATAAACACAATCAACCTTAAAGTAACAATAATTTTAGATTTACGTATAGACTTTTACTATGTTTCAGATATGAAATAACACTTCTGTCCAAAAAATATTAAATATAATGAATTATTTTGTTTTTAAGCAATCGTGTCTTTTTGCAATTCATTGTTTGAAACTTTCCGTTGTGTTTATTAAACATTTTATTAAAAGTAAAGGTTGTAGTTTATTTCATATGAAAGGTAAATTTCGCATTTTTCATACGAACATTTACTTTATTATAATATAGTATTACTTTTTGTTTCTAACCATAACTTGATAGACACGATTAACTGTATTTGGCAGAGAAAGCAATATTTTGCGTGGCTTTTGCGAATTTGTAGTAACAAACTTATTTTTTTATCCAACGGTACATACATTTCGCGAACCGTACATAGTGTTGGTGAATTGTTTATTTATGTAAATAAAAAATGAAACTTAGATTATAGCAAGCATTCCTTAACAGCCTCATACTAACACTTGTTTTTGTTAGTAGTTAGACTTAGTGTTACAGGTGATTTTAAAATACAACTATGACTGAGTATGATTTAAACACCATAAGTCATGACATTTTAACTTTATGAAAATGGTAAAATTTATCTAACAAATGTACTAAGTGTTGGTAAATGATACATTTTATCAATTGACAATAAGTAACCTTGTCTTGTCAGGCTAATAGTGAGTAATACAACATAATATGCAAAACATCAACAGTAATCAAGGCACTTTTTTGGTAGTTCCCCAGGGAGTAGACCAAAATGTCAGCAGACCAAAACATCACTAGTCCAAAATGTCACCAAAGGCAAAGGAGTCCAAAACCTCACCAAAGAAGTCCAAATATCATGTATTAAACCTTCTCCAGTAGTAATTCATCCACTTGTTTATCCACCAATTTGTTCACCAATAGGGTTAACTTACCACTGCGGTGCTGCACTGCCTAAAGCTTATGACATCATCGTCTTTGCTATTGATTTGTTTGGTTGATGCGGGTGGTAGCGTGGTACTGTCGCAGTCCAATACCCTCCACTCACTCCCATTGCCACTACCCGGAGACGTTAGCAGGCAACCACCTTTGCTTGTCCACAGCCAACCCTATTGGTGGATGAATAAGTCAACCCTATTGGGTAGATAAATGTGTGGATGAATCGGTAAAGAAAGTTTAATGCGTAAAATGTCACCTAAAGATTATTAAATACTTTATTTGATTATATAAATAGTAAACCAAATAATAATGTTATAGATATTTCATATAGTAACATAAGATGATTGAATTAAATAGTTTAAAATATGATCTACATTCATGATCGCTTATAGTTATATAGAGTAGGTATCAGAGTATAATATAATATTATATACAATTTTATACATATTAATATTATTATATTTGTACTAAATAATATAGTATTAGGCAAGGCATAAATGATGTATTGTTTACCGGGATTATCATCCTGAAAAAGGCAAACTGGTACAAAAAAATAAGCTATATTAATACTATATTTTGATATAAATACACGTGGATAAAATAAGAATAGATATTTTGCTTTATATGCAATAGAAAAATGATAAAGCTAGTTAAATTATAAAGAAAATAGTGATATAAAACTTAATATCACTTTGTCTCGGCACTTTTTCAAGTTACATGTTTAAAATGTGCACATGTAAATGGAGTTAATAAAGTAAAACAAATTACCAAACAAATATTCATTTTTTTGTCAACTATGAAACACGTAATAGACCGATTTGAGAAGGGAAAGGAGCCCATCTGCAGCTAGCGTTACCCACAAAGCGACCTCAGCAGCAGCCGGTACCAAATCTGCTAAAACGATCATCCAAGCCACCTTCCGGAACTTCTGCTACTGAGTTATCAGGATATTTTTCAAAACACCTCGTTCCGTTGATCTTGATGCTGCAGTTATTCAACTCCAAATCTGCCAAAAATGTTCTTCCCAGCCACCTACTGGAACTTCTGTTGCTGAGTTATCAGGATTATTTTTTAACACCCCACTCCGCCTTGTTCCGTTGATCTTAATACTGCAGGCTGCAGCTATTCAACTCCAAATCTGTCAAAACAATCGTCTCAGCCACGTCCCCGCGACTACTGCTGCTAGGATTTCGGACTTTTTTCCAAAATGCCTACCTCTGCCTCGCTCAGTAGATGTTGATGCACCAACACCAGCTCTATCTGATTCCTCTGATGCTTCGTCCAATGATGTGAATGAGGATTGCCACATTTGTAATGGTACACAGTCCGCAAACTGTGGATATCGTGTGCCGCATGTGAAGTGAGGGGTATCATTTGGTGGTTTCCTACAAAGTGTGTTGGTGTGGCTGCCAAAGAGCTATTCTTCGGGATTTTGAATCCTGGAATTGTCCAGAATGTTCATAGACTTAATAGACTATTAATCTAAAAAAACTACAGGTTTTAAAAGGAATAAATTCTACAAAATTCAAACATGAAAATGTATAGGTATTATATATTTGTGAACTGGATTTATATACGCATTTATTTGACTAAAATCATTTTCTCTTCATTAAGTGCATTTTCCCTTGCACATATATTTTAGTCAAATAAATGTGTATATAAATCCAGCTCACAAATATATAATACCTATATATTTTTATTTGATTTCTGTTGCCTTTATTCCTTTTAAAATCTGTAGTTTTCTTATATTATTTCTGTTCATTTTATTAGTAGTGTAATCTAAAATGCTTCATCTTAGAGTTTATTACTGATCAACATTGCTTAACTACTAAACCTATATACCATAGAAATAACGAGGCCGTTGTATAATAAAAACCATTAACTTTTTGCACAATAACAATGAGGTTAAACGGAAATCCGTCATTTATCAATGACCTACGTCCAAGTGTGCAACGAGTCTTCTGTGAGGGATATAACCCATTCGTATTGGTGCGCTATCACCGGGTGGCAGTGCTTAGCACAACACCCACAACCCTCACAAAGGAATTCGAGCGGTGT
>JAUYWV010109774.1:0-12627 GCA_032274565.1 Nematoplana nigrocapitula
TTCTATCGGCGTCTTCGTTGCCACTTATCCCACAATGGCTTGGTACCCAGATCATGCGTAATTGTACCGCTTCTGAGACTGCTAGTAGTTTGCTCCAAACTCTTCTGGTCACTTCTTTTCGTTCTCCCTCCCCCTCTCTATATTTTTCCTTGTCTATAACCAATGATACGGTATGCTCAGCATCACCTTTGTTTACATAAACAGGTTTCTCATGCCTTTTCCATTGAATGGTATATTAATTTTTCTTGCATCTTCTGAACTAGAAGTATGCGTGTTGTGATGCAAATTTGGACAGAAAAAGTATCTAAAAATGTACTATAGCCAGACCATTTGACGTCTTTGCCGCCGGTGGCGTGTCTGCGAATTGAACCCGACTGAACTATCTGCAGAATGCAGATTACGTCGTTATTTCAAACACTTTTACTGACGTACTTAAGCACCGCAGATTCCCAGGAATGCATATACGGTGCAAATGTTTTCAAGAACAGACAGACACACCTTTCAAACCATATTAACGCGCGCGGTGCCATTTTTGATGTTTCATGACGCACCCAACAATACTTTACCTGTTTGAGAGTTCGCAGCACTTGAACAGGTCATTCGTAGTTGCATTGGATGAAGAGGAAAACATCTACGCGCCCTTTCTGGAAAACCGTCATTTTCCATAGCCATTAAATATCGCTATATTTAGAGAGTGCAAACTCTATGACACTCCTCAAAAACTGGATTGTTTTTAACCTCTGATGTCGACTATTTTTTCAGGTAGGGGCAGGTGATCGCTGGTGTACAGTATATATATAGTCGCAGGTGTGTTGCACACTCTTCAAGAACTCACAGTCTTCACTTATACGAAAGAGAAGCACGCAATGTCTTCCGATTGTGCCAAACCACCCCATCCCACTACCGCGCAGCACGCTGGCAGCTACAAGTCAATGGAGGAGACAACTCCGGGAATCAAAGGTAAGGTGACGTTGATTATTATTATTTGCATCAACTTAGTAAATCTCTCCCCCCTCTCTCTAAATCTCTCCCTTTCCCCTCGTTACACTGCTGTAACTATGTCAGTCACGGATTCATTTAACTTTTAGGTAAAGGTCGAAACTTTAATGTGAAATTTAAAGGGTGAATTAACATTCGAAATTTTGAAAATCTCATTGTGATTCTATTAGCCTAAACTTGTAAATATCTCAAGGTATTGTGTCTTTCTGAAATTTTGCACAATCCTTTAAGGCAGTCTATAGTCTGTATTATTTTTCCGAACACATACCGGTACTTCTAAAATAAACTAAAATCGTTGACTTTGGCGAATAATGTAGAAATATGTAAATTACATTCTAATCTCGACCATTTTAACACCAATGCCAAGAGTGAACGGAACATGGGCTTCTAATAGCTATACTGTAGACCTAATGGATGTGTATGCGTCAGTTAAGCCTGAATTCAGCATTAACACCAGAACTCAGTTTGATTTACAAGATTAGTTGGCGTTTCCGAGCTTCTTTTTCTTCTTGTGTCTCCTCAAAGTCGACCGCTCGGCGTAGATAACAGTATAACTTAAGGAGACACCCTCTTCAGGATTTTGATTTCCGTGTTTGGACCAACGCATTCTCCTCTAGGTTCAGCGTCCAGGTCTGGCGGTTTAGTCGGAGATGCTGGGCGTCCCCTTCTTCCTCGTAGTCCGACCCCTAAGCGGTGGCGATACTCGACCAGAATTGGACTGTGTAGTTGCATCGAAGTTGCACTAGTATCATCTACTTTTGAGTTTCGAATGTTGCTTCGCAGATTGTATAATGTGCGCGTTAACGCAATTAAGAGGTCAGTCTTTGGTTGAAAGTTTTGTGTTGCAAGCTGATAGGGAGGTCTATTGGGACACTTTCTTGGTAGAGTTTGCAACATTCCTTTGAGAGGCTCTCTGCCTATACTTATTTCCCAGGATTCCACAGCGTAATGTGATCCATTGGAATCTGACTTGTCCTTCCGCAGGAAGCGTTCCCCTAAATCCACCTTTGTATGATAAAAGTTAGGGTTAGGGAAAATCGCCTTTTGTATACGACTGGGCGACGCTATATGTTATTATACTTTTGATTCCATTCATTGCATTTTATTCCTACAGAAATAAGTATCAGCTTCCGGCCAGCGCTGCCCATAATCTACGAGCAACCGCCCTGGCGCGAACGATTTTTCCCAACTGGATTCAAAAAGGAGCTCAGAAATCTCCTCATGGTGGCTATTCCAGTGGTCAGTACATAAATGCATATCCGCTTATTATTGTTAAACGCATTACTATTCGATCAATTGAAATATATTTATTGTAAAACAACTCATATCTTAAATATATTTGCTATTCTATTATCAACCTGATGTATCAGCATATAATTTTCCTGTTTTTGGATTCACAATTTTAACCAGGTTAAGAGTTCTTTATATGTTCGCTTAACACTCTATTTCTACATGTCGTAGGTTGATCATGTTTTAAAAATATTTATGCCATTGTATAAAATCCATCTTGTAACGTCGGATTTTCTCATGCGAAGCACAGATTTGATAATATAATGAAACGTTTAACTATTTAGGAAATCTTTATATTTTATATTATTCGACTCTGTATAAAATTGTCTCTGGAAAAAAATTATGACTAAGCATTTGAAAACAAGTACGAGTAAGTCCAATTATCTTCATAGAAAGATGCGAGCATGCTTAAATTGTTCATACGAGGCCGTCAATTTAATTTGACTTTATCATCTAAAATGACCATAAAAAAATGCCACACCTGAACTTGCCACTTTGTTATGTTCAGCAAGTCTTAGAACTAATCGATCGCTTCCTTTACTAATTCAAATCGAGTTTTAACAAAAACGGCTTCATAAATACCTACAGACAGACTACTCTTCTATAGAGAGATGCTAGGACTCGTGTAGAAATACAATGAAAAAACAAGCGGAAGAAGAAAATATAGCGGGTTGTATATATCTGTCGAACAATTTTCGATTTAATAATTTCTCGTGGACAGAGATAGCTAAATGGGAGAATTGGCACTGATAATTAATCTAACTTCTGTTTCAGATATTCACCAACATGTTCCAATTTATCATTCCGACGGAGAGCATCACACTGTGTGGTCATTTGAGTAAACTGGAGTTTGACGGAGTGGCATTAGCGAACAGTGTAAGTGTGGAAATGAGCTTTTCTTTCTGATCTATATATACCTATACTAAACTTGTACGCACATTATCCCAACTATCATTTTCAGATGATCAACGCTTTCGGAATCAGCATAGGAACTGGACTATGTACCGCATGCGACACGCTCTTTGCACAGGTAGAAATTTTAGAAATTGGTCGATTGATTTGTTTGATATACTGTAGGGGTATTCTGCAATTTTGTATTTCGAAAATAACATATATTAGTTAAAGCGACATTGTGCTACAGTACATCCATCCTTTTTTATACAGAGTGGTCATCGTAAGTTAAGCAGAATTTTATTACCGATCCGCATACTGCTATACACCCAAGGAGGTTTGAATACATCGACTAGAGTAGATACGCGCGCCAAAACATGTAATATCGGTTTGCAAAATTCGCAGAAGAGCTAATATTTATTTTCAGTCAATTGTTTTAAAAATGGCAGCTAGTTGCTATAAACTGTACAGACAGACAAAATGAAACGAGAATGTGTTCTATCATTGTATTGGAATATTAATCACTAACCTACATGCCTACCAAAGAGATTTGATGCCTATCAATTTCTACTGCTTTTTTAAAACAGTATCTGATTGTTCGAAAGGGCAATCAAACAATCAAATTACGCGGAAATCCTTTGTCTTTAATTGGACGTGTCTACTCTAGTATGCTTATTCCAAGATTTAAAAAGGAAGTTAATTTTAGGCAATGGATACACTGCAAATGATAAATTGACGGATTTAAGATTTATAACAAAGGATTTAAAATTTATTTTATACAATATTTAGCTACTATACGTGACCTTTACGGTACAGGTAACGTCATAATAGTGAAGCGTGGTATTAAACGAGCCATAAAACGCAGGAAATATGCGAAAAAGACATGCTAGCCAGGACAAATGGGTAGGCTAAAATTAAAGGATGGTTATATACTCTTCGATTAGTTTTATCTCTTGAAATGTCTGACAGAAAATCTATAGTTAGTTCATTAAATGAACTTGAGTCAAGAATCTACTGAACTGAATTGGTAAATCTGCGTGGCCGGCGACTGCGTCTTGTTAAAAAATGTGTTTGATAATTTGAAAAATGATTTCTTTAAAGAAAATAACGAGTTTTGTTGTGGAGATGCATTGATTTCATTGACAATTAGTTTAAATTCGTAGGGGAAAGGTGTGGAGCTAGAGATTGCCCATAATATCCATCGATCGCTTGAAATTCAGCTACGTTAAAGTGACTCTTAAATTCTATAGGAGGAAGTATTTAAAATATTTTCTTATAAATTAATGCCCCTACTTCGTTTAATATACGCGAAAAACATAATGTAGGTTAGTTAACTTAAAGCTACGAAGTGGAATTCTGTAATTTTCAACAAAATGAATGTGTTTAAGAACCTATAATCGTCGTTATTTTATTACGTTTGATGTGTACTGCGATCATCTACCTACTTCCTACAATCATGTTATAGGCGTATGGCAGTGCAAACAAGAAGAGAACAGGGATGTTTCTACAGAGAAGTAAGCAATTGGCGATTCTTCCTTCTTTGCGCATTAGCAAAAGTACCTAAACCAGATGTGTGTATTTCTAACTATACCTAATTTCTTTTTTTATCAGGTATAATGATCATAAGCTTGGCTCCGTTCCTGCTGTGGTGCATCCATCTCAATGCCGAACCACTTTTTATACTTCTTGGACAAGATCCTCAGGTTGCCCGGTAAGTGAAATGGTCCCGTAACTAGAAGCATATTGGATAACGTTTCCACGCCTTCCCCGTTTGTCAAAATTAACAATGTAAAGTTGTAAATATACTGTATTTATTAGTGCATTACAACTAAAACGTGTAGAAGGTCAAGTGCTTGTAAATCGTTTCTTGCACGCATAATGGGGTCGGCAACTGAAGCCAATTCATCTTCATCTTACCAAATGGCCCGCTCTTATTGAACTAAGAGTCTCGGTTTATAAGTTAAAAATTTTCCACAGTTCGTTAATATGGGGCCATGGCTTGATCTTGATCTTTTCCACTATATGGGTGAGACCGAGTCAAAAAAGAACACATCGATATTTAATAAAAAAATATGTTGTTTTAATATAACATTTTTTGTTTTACAAAATTAATAAATGCAAGATTGAAAATATGGACGTTTGATTCGAATTTCTCCAAGAGTGCGAGCAATTTTTATCAAAAAATGTGTTTTTGATGTAACTATTATTTTTCATTTAATGTTATTGATCGATGACGTAGCACACGGTCATGGGCCCCAATCTAGGATTCTAGGTCAAGTTCAAGGTCAACTTAAGGTCCTTGGGTTCCAAAAAAGTAGGTCGTTGCCAGTGTTAAAGGCTGCGAAAGTCGCAAATTTTCTACGTTTTACAGCCATGGGGCAAAACGGAACAACTTTTTCATTTCGTGAAATTGTTTTTAGCGAATTGTTTGAATCTATATGAACTTATTTTCAGTATAATCTTTCTGTCTATTCTATCTAAGTATTTACTTTATACACTTTATCTGTAAAAAACAAAATAATTAAATAACTGTTGACTGTTTCATTTTGCCCCGCTATCCAATGATTGTTTGCAGTGAACGGAGGCGGGGTCAGGAGTGGAAAAGTAGTGAATATTGAATTTATCTTCGAAGTTTCATCAATACAATTCTTGTGAATTGGTTTCAGAATATAATAATAATAAACTTTTTATTTGCCATCTGGGCTCAAATCAACAAAAAACAGTTTTACAAAAAATAAAAAAGGGTATTTTGTTTGGTCAGGCTAACGGAATAACTAAAACAAGTAACCTACATATAAAAAACAATTAACAGCTGTTTGGGACGAAGTAAACACAAAAGCTGAAAAATAAAACTATACAAAAAACACAAAAAACTACAACCAAGGCCTTTACCTACCAAAGAAAAACATAGAAAACGTCCCTTAAAATGGGGAAACAAAATTAAACAAAACAATGTTATCAGCCTGACCGAGCAAAAGTTAAATACATTTCTTTTTTCTTTTTTCGTTTACTCTAAGTTAGAGTCTAACCCAAACAAAGCCCCTGGTATGGCTAGGGGTACCAGAGGAGAAAGACTTCTATCGAATATCCCTTATGTGCACGAGCGCTAAACTGTTGAACAGAATTTTGCTGAATCGCCTCAGACATGCTATAGACCCCTTTGTTCTACCGCATCAGAGCGGGTTCAGACCTAACAGATCCACAGTTGAACAGATAATGGCTTTACGAACAATTGTTGATGACTGCCGTACACACCAACAAGCGATCACCGTAGTTTTTGTCGATTTCAAAAAGGCTTTCGACTCGGTGTCTAGAGCTGCTAACCCATTTGCTTTAGCCGTTTACAAAGTTTCACCATCTTTGTCTGAGGCAGTTATGAACCTCTGTGTCGACATGTCTGCCTGTGTGCGTACATCCCACGGCCCGACCGAAACATTTACGACAACCTCCAGAGTGTTACAAGGCGATACCCTTGCCCATTTTTTATTCATTGTCCTCCTGAATCTCGTCCTTTGCCGAGCCTTACTAGAAGAAGACGCCTACGTGCTCCGGAAAAGATTGAGCAAGCGTCATCCTTCAATTGAATTACCTGCCTTAGACTTTGCGGACGACATTGCCCTATGCTGCAAAGATCCCTCCAACGCAGAACGCCAACTGCAAAGACTCGAAATCGAAGCCAGCAGAGTTGGTCTTTATATAAATTCTCAAAAGACGGAGAAGTATTGAATATCGGCTAAGCCTCTCCTCACGATAAACATCTAACAAGCGGCGAAATAATTCCTGCAACTGACGATTTTCGTTACCTAGGAGCGTATATAATCGACCCTGATACCCTCCTTCGCAATCGTCGGTCACTCCCATGGACAGCTGCTGTAGCCCTGCGCTCAATCTTCTTTTCAACTGCCAATGACGATCTGAAATTACAATACTTCAGCTCAACTGTGGAGTCAGTTCTAATGTACGGCGCTGAAAGTATTTCAATGTCCCAGACCCGCGAGAGACAGATCAATGCGAGCCACAGGGCCCTTCTACGATTCGTACTTGGAATATCTTTTCCATCAAGACTCTCAAACGAGGAACTCCATCGTCGAATCTCCCACCGAATTCCTCCGCTATCAACCACACTCCGAAAGCAACGTTTTCGTTTTCTTGGCCATATAGCCAAAGGAAATCTAGACACTCCACTGGCCTTGGTTCTCTCCTTTCCACCAACAGTACAATTTCGACAAGGACAAGCTCGACGAAATACCTTGAGAAACACCCTGCTCGACGACATCCGGTCCATCGGACTTTCTTCATTTGAAGAAGTCAAAAGACTTGACAGAGACGAATTCCGGAGGAGATGCCTCAATTTACAGTTTTAATGCTTTAAGTATTATCTCTAACTTGTCAATATAATAATAAAAATAATCTGAAAATATGACTTGTAGAATTTCATAACCACAAAATGTACTTTAGTTCCGTCTATATTTAAAAATGTGACTTCATAATAGGGTTCGCTTTGCTGGTCATTCATTTCATCTTTGCGATTGTTGCTCTCTTAAACACTGTTACAATTATGTCGGTAAAAACTTTCTAAGATTTAATGTTAATTGTAATTTTGAATCATACAAACAAATCTTTTCGGTTTTCAGATGTGAAGTTTTATGAAACAGTCACATTTCTCGTGAGCATCAGATTGGACATTTCATGAATTGAAAAAGCACGATGTTATATTCTTGTTAACATTATTCTGCAATTGCAAATCGAAATGTTGTTATATAAAAAGTTTTATTCATTTTAATTGACAGTTTTATATAAATAAATTAATAACAATACTTTATTAAATTGACTCAAATACAAAAAAAATGTTATTTCGTCATGTTTCTTCAAATTCATTAGTATTGTACACATGCTACTACAATGTTTAAATCCAAATGTTGTTAAATTACAAGTTTTAATTATTTTATTTAATGTTTTCTCTGAATAAATTGTTAAAAATATTTGATTGAATTGAAGAAAATGCAACATTGTGTTTACGTTATGATCAAAATATTTGTTCTGAAAGTCTAACATTTGGTTCTATTGTACACGGAATGCAGAATATCAACATAGCGCATGGTATTTCTTATTTAATTTATCACTACATGCATTCTTATTTACTTCGAAGCTTTTCACGCTCCAATGCTCATCTTCAGAACATCATTATTCCGAAGCGTTTGTAGGTCCAGTAAATTTACACAGTTAAAGAAGATGTTGAAAATGCAAAACCACTGAGCTAGTGGTTAACCAGAGAAAAGTGAAAGAGATGTCAGGACTTACAACATGCACACCATCATGGAGAAATAAAAGTGAGAAAGGATGTAAAGTTCATAGAACGATGCCACAAATAGCGAAATAACTTCCCTATCGATCGGTGTTCATGTAGCGCTGTGGTTAAACGTTTGCCCAATTGAATCGGGTTTGGAATAAATTTTATTTTTCATTTTTATAAATTTATTTACTATTATATTAAAGAATGACAACAATAAATTATTAATTAAATAAAACTTATATATGCTACAAATAGAAATGATGAATAAAAAATAAAATAATTAAAAATCAATGTCACTATAAAAAGAATGTTGTCACACTTCTTCCTGGCACGGTACAGTGAAGGTGAAAGCAAAGGATGGTGCACGAGGATAAGCCAACACAGAATCAAAGAACGCACAGACACCAGCACCTCTCTTCTCCCACTTCGCCTCCTGCCTGTGTGAGCAAAGGACCTCTTCTGTGTTGCACCTCGTCACTTTCACCTCCGATGCAACGTGCACAGGAAGGTGCAGCTCTTTGTTGTAGGCGGCATCTGTTATTTGACACATCAACTCCACTTCCCCACTACCCCATGCACTGTAACACCTCCACAGCCAAATCTCCACCTTCCATCCACCGAGCGCTGTCGGGAGGAGAAGATCGGGGAAGCAGAGACTTCCAACTGCTGCTGTTGTACTCAATCTCTTCCAGTCGTCCTGGTGAGGTGTCCACTTGAAGGTGCCTTCCACAGAGCACAGCTGCACCCGATGAGGATTGTCCGAAGCCACTGATGCCTTTCCTTCTTCAGCCACCGCTGCCGCAAGCAGGGATCACACCATTCAGTTACATTCACACCGAAGCGGTAGTGATTATAAAATCCACGTTTAACTGATTCTCCTAATTTCGGTAGCATCCCCTTGCCCCATTTTGCCCCTCTTGAACACCGCCTTCAAGTTACCTCAGCCTTTCTCAATTGGCTTCTTCCTGTCCGTCTCCATCTGTCCCAAATGGCTCCGTTCACTCTACTTATGGCCAAGACGGAAGTGACCTCCATGTCTTCTGCTTCCTCTGCAACTCTCGTCGCAAACTCTTCTTCTCCGTGGCTTCTCATGACTCCACCTTTTCTGATGAGGTACTCAATTAATCGGTCACTTTTCATCTCTCCAGGTTCATTCTGGTGCTCTCTTCTATCCCTCCCTAAAACTGTTCAGCCCTTCTTTTGTTTGTACATCTACCCACTTCCGCTGATCATCCTCTTCTGACCTTGAATACTCCAATCTGAATGTCTGCTCATATTCTCGAACTCCTTTGGTGGCACCCGGTCAGGGTCGCTCGGTGTAGATGTTCTCTGTGGTAAACTGTTATGAAAAACAGATATCCTACACAAACGCCTTACAAAAAGACTACGGAAATACGCACAAACGAACAACTTACGATGAGTGTGATGTGGATAGATTGAAAGCTGCTGATGTTCGTCCAGGGCAATCGGCCTGCATACTGATGCACCGCCACCAACAGCCCCCTGCATCGTCTTCTTCTTCTTCTTCTTTCCAACTGTTCCAGCAGGCTCGGCGGTCTGCACACTTGACTCTGCACAATGGGAACACATCATTGGAGAACCTCACTTTTATTAAAATGCAATTATTAGAAACGAAACACCATTCCATACGAGACTATTCTGTTTGACCAATTCTCCGTTATCTATTGATTGGATATTTTAAAGATACATTTTGTCGATCTATAGATGACATCTTGTGCTAGCTTGAACAAGATAGAAGTCCAGTTTATATCGTAAACCGTCTTCTTCTGGTCATTTGCACAATGTGTCATGTCAAATGAAAGGGTTTATGTACAATGTACCTCGTGAATAATTGTAGATATAGCGCTTTCAGTAAATGTTTGTAAGAAATGAATAATCAATTCCACTTTAAAATTCTTTTATACTTTACTTTCAGGAAACAAAGTCTGCCAAACAACAAAAATGATATAGCATGTGGATCCAAAAATATATTCCAGATAGTTATTTTGAGCTGAAACACGCAATGAAGACTTGGAACAATATCAGACTAGAATGGTAGAACTCTAGAACAGTTATGAAACTCCTGTCAATGATGATGCCTTAACTTTGGATTTCAGGAATGATGGCTAACAGAGTCGCAACAGGGAATATCACATGTACTCTTTGAAGACAGGAGAAAGCTCAAGATGACTATTCAAAAAGAAATGGAACAGTTAAAGGATTTGGATTGGGTGGCATTTCTAAGAAACACGCAGAAGCGTAACTCAGGATGGAACTTCCGAATAAGTGTGCTGAGTCACAGATGGTCTCTATACCGGTGAAAACAGTGCCATCGAGTAAAGAGCAATTTCTAGCAGAATGAACAAACATCGACAGAAGCAGGAAAATGGAGTAGCTTCCAACTCCTTGACCTCAAGCAGTTAAATAGTTGTGAATTTTAATAGTCAATATAAAAGCTTAAACATAGGAAATGAACCACACCTTTTGTAGAAGATGACGTCTGCAGGCCCATTTCACGAGAGTGCGTTTGCTGTGTCTGCATACCCACATCTACAATGAGATTAAAAATTGTTCACGGAGAGTGGAGGTTTTCTCAATTAAAGTTTCAAACAGAAAAGAATAACAAACGACGTTATGATAACCTTTATCGCAACTAGTTTCACCTATACCAGTAGGCATTTCCGAGCAGATTTAATTGAACAGTCATTAGACCATTAGACCAGAAGGACGCACCTTAGAAACCCTGGGTCTCCTCAACCACGCTGAAATCACTATCTGGACAAGGAATGACCTCTTCTAAAGGCTCCATGTTTTCCTTCAGGCGAAGAAATCCCCATATACCGTCGGGGTGATCGCTTCCTCCAAGATATGTGAGGCCATTGCCTACTTTCGCGTCCTTAGGGCCGCTCAAACTTTACCAGATCTCGGGGACCTCGCTAGAATCTGCCTCCTGGCCGACCCCCAATTTCCATCAGGACACCCTAACCAGAGCGACTCCACGTATTGAAGCACCTGTCAAAGCATCTGGGCCCACCTTTGTCTGTGCTGACGGAGGATCCCGTGGTGGTGGCCTCGTACCTGCGGGAGCTCCGGCTCCTCTGACGGGGGTTTCGCCTGATCCCATCCCATCCTAATCGACCTGGGAGGACCCAGCATATGAACCTCCAGTGATTTTCCTCTCTGGCTCTAGTGCTTCCTGTCCCCTGAGGATATCCTCCACCTCTTCATTTACTACCCCCCACCTTTCCATCTTCGGTGACATCCCCTTCATTTCCATCCTTGCTGACGGGCATTGCGTGTTGTCTTTCCTCAGGTGAATCGATGTACTGACGCCCCTCTGATCAGGTATCATCTATATGGATCACTTTTCCATTGATTGTATCAACTGCAGTCAGTCGATCACGTGCTAGAGGAATGTACACTACTCAAGTACCTCAAACTTTTCCGCAGTACTATCTTCACAATCCTCAAAAAACGACCTGATCGTTGGGATTGTTAGTCTTCTATCAGCGATCAATATATTAAAGGACTTTGGGGAATCTTTTGTCTCACTGCCAGACAGAACTGCATTGTTGCACATCCCATATTCTAAAATATGAACTATCACTAAAGTTGTATATATTTACATCTGTGCGACGTAGATTTAAAACAGTGAAAAGTAGAGATAAACTCTAAACTACCAACAGGCATTTCATCAGTTCGCACCAATTGGCACCGCTTTGGCAAGCATGCCCAAAGTCGCACGCGAGGAGTTTTCTATCGAGACTGTTGCTGTTGTGGTAATGATGGTAGTTGCTGTTGAGGTTGTTGTTGTTGTAGAAGTTGATGAATTCGTTTCTGCTGCTGATGTTCAATACACTCTCCACATACAAAAACATCCACTTTGGAGTCCCGCAGGGATCAGTCATATCACCCATCCTCTTCAACTACTACATGCACGACATGCCAACACCCACATACAAAAACACCCACTCTACACAATACGCAGACGACATCACTACCTGATCCCGCCGTGGATAAGGCCGTGCGAGATGGTGGTGGTTATGGCTGAGGGAAGGGCCGACAGTGCAGAAGAAAATCTTCGGCGGTCCAGGGATGCTATCGAGAGGGCAGGCGTGACCGACCTCACTGTGTACACAGACGGCTCGGCTACG
>JAUYWV010109785.1:0-12627 GCA_032274565.1 Nematoplana nigrocapitula
CCCGCCGCCGCGCAAATATATATATACAGAACAGAACGAGACAGAATTTATTCGCTCTCAAGACGTCGACTAAGCAACAGCTCTTTGCCGGAACTCTGCCACAGTACTGTATTTGCCTGAATCGTCTTTACTATTACCGTATCTCCTGATTTATTTGTTACCTTGAATATTCTACACAAGAATAAGCAATTGCCTGCTCTCGAGGTTGGTCCTCTTAATGTGTGGAAGACCAATGGACAAACCATACACCTCCTCAGCCTCCAATCAACGTTGGGAAACCATCTTCTCATCAGGAGTTCGCAGTATTTCAACTGCACTGGAGTGATTGTAGACAAACAAGTCATCCCATATCCAGTCAACTTGCCTGAGTCCTTCATCCGACAGCTGGAGGAGACGGTAGCTCCGTTGGTGTATCCCAGTATCCCACCGGCATTCCAGACATCATACGCGAGGGGTTCCTGGCCAATTATCCAGTTCTCCGACCTACGATTAGAGGCGACTCCTGTTGGTTGAAGCTGGCACCGGATTGTACAGTGTTCGATTGGGATGGCCGAACCCTCAATGGCGGATGCAGTTTTCGAGCAGCAGCATTTTCCTGGGTACGCATGGGTACTCCGGATACTACGCCAGTCTGCGGTTGCGCGCGATTCAAGTTCGCCATCGCCCAGTCCAACGCCGAACGGACAAATGCCTTCTGACCATGGACGACGAGGATACCATGGCCCTTCCAGAGCAACAGTACAGTCTGCTGCAAGCCTGAGCTACGAGCTCTCTGCCGAGCGACGGAAAAAAAGTTAACACTGAAGAAGTAAGACTCCATGTTTGAACTTTATCGTTGTTAATGCTTGTTTAAACTTAATTAATATTGCTGTCATTATTATACGTGTTCTGTTCATGTTGTTGCCATTATTATATGTATTCTATTATAAACCAGTGTACTCCTTGTTTCAAACTACAGTATTTAATATTCCTCTTTAATAAAACTTATATACCAAATATTCTCGACTTTTCAAGTTGCGAAAGGGGGATGGAGCATAGCTATAGAATGAATAGCAATGTTTGAGAGTAACTAGCGATGTTCGAGAGTACTTAATGTAGCGTATTAGAATAGTTGAAATACTCTAGCGAGGATGAATTTTATCATGTTACTGAGGATAGTGCTGTAGTGAATTATAATATGCTCAAATGAAGTGAATTAGAATATTATTTTTTTGCTTATTTATTAAGTTAGCGAGGATGATACTATTTAAGTAGTTATATGAGGATGATATGTTTATCCAGTTAGTGATGATGGTGATACTTACGTAGTGCTATAGTAATTGTATAGTAGTTATATCTACTTATAAATAGGTCTCGGCTGTGTATGTTTGTGTGTTCTTTAACTTCTACATTTTAACGCTATCATACCGACTAAGGCACCATTCGACGCAGAATTTCGCTGGGCAAGTCATAGTTAAGGTTTCCAGTGATAGGACCATCGTTGCTAACATGGCGGTGCGAAACCCTCTCCTCCAATTAGTCAATTTTAGAATACTCCGCATGACTGACACACTGTAGATAAAATGCCAGCTATTACGTCATCTCTCTGATCAGCTGATATCCGCGTGGTTGGGCTGAAATCATGTCTGACCGATGGCGAGGGTTGTGTATAGTATAATCTGAGGGGTCCAGTCACCCCGAATCCCCCTAGCCATATATGGACATGGGAATTCCACACAGCGTCAGCCATATATGGACATGAGAATTCCGCAGAGCCATAAATGGACATGAGAATTCCACATAGCCATATATATGGACATCAATTTAAAATCCAACAGTCATATGAACACATCATACCTAAAAAGAAGCGACCACGGCTTGGCATTCGTAGTGCATCTGCTACTCGAATGAGAAATATTCGAGCAGCAGAAACGTTAGAAGCAAGGGAAGAGAGATTGGAAGTAAAAAGAAGTGAACAAGTGAGAGCCCAAGAAACGGAAGAAGCAAGAGAAGAGAGATTAGAAGGAAAAAGAAGAACAAGTGAACAATGGGTTTCTAGTTTCTATAAATATTAGTGTATCACTGGGATTTGAACTCAAATCACTAGATTCACAACCCAACATCACTACCATTCCGCCGCAAGTCTTACTTAAATAAGTGAACATTTTCACTTTTCACTCAATCATTGACAAACTCAGCTACTGAACGGACGTCTCCTTTTCTCTCTCTCTGATGGAAATTCATTTAACAAACAAGATGGTGCCGCCCAGTCAATGTCTGAAGCTTCCCCCATTTTAACTTCGGAGCGCGGCATATATGATGTCTATGGTATTATTATACATGGTAAGTGCTATCCACGTATGATTGTACTCATCAATGATGAATTTTACATTGTATATATGACGAAGGAGCTTAAGTACTATAGGTACACAAACAACCTCTGTTAAGAATTCTCCTATTGCACGAGTCACTGTTCACTATCAAGAAAAAGAAGAATCAAGACTCTGTTGTAGAATATAAACCCTTGTAAACTGTTGTCCCCAACTTTTGTGTATGTGTGCATATAAGTGAGTATTTTCACTTTCACTCATTCATTGTCAAAGTCAGCTACTGAACGGACGTAATGCCTTGCCCCTACTGCCTCAAGGTGTGTTTGTGATGACATTTACAACGATATGGATGACTATGACGATTGTGCATACGTTTGTCCTCGCTGCAGTATGCATCATTCAGAGTGCACTTGCGATGATGATGGTGATGATTTTTAATGACACATAAAACGCTGATGTTATAAAGCACTGTTGTTCAATAAAAACTTATATACCAGATGACTGTAGTTTTTTCATAGTTCGACATAGTTGAGAAAGGGTAGGAAGCAAGAACGTCATCTACTAAAAATAGCAGAAGCTATATAAGCAAGCATTTTAACAGTTGTCATTCCTTATCAAAGTCGGCTGCTGAACGGACGTCTCTCTCTCCAATAGATATTTATTCTACAAACGAGCCTTGCATTCCGGCAATCTCAAAGATTGACTTGAGTAAGCCCACCTCTATATGGGTGCTTCCTCAAAAATAAAAATCCTCCTCCAAACTCCTGTCTACCGTTTCAAGTATGGGCCAAAACGAATCGTGGATGGACTGGTCTTCCGCATTGAAGACTGCAGCGAGCTGAGGACATATATCTCTATAATCGAGGACAACCTCAGTGAGCTCATTCCACAATTTCTGGAACAGACGGATGGTATACCGACAGAATTCCGACACATTAACCCTACCCAATGCCTCCATCCGACATTCAAACACGATGAGACAGCCTTCCTGAAGACAAACCGCGACGTTAGTGTTTGACTGGATGGGAACAACCAATGTCCCCTCAGAGTCAAGGAAAGTATAAATTTATTCTTCAACTTAATGGCATCTGCCTCGGTCACCATGGAGAAACTGGTTACCAACCCGCGAGAGATGCTTTCGCATTCTTTCCGAGATATGCCGCCAGTTCTCCTCCGAGCAACCCAAAGGACCCCTTTGACTGGATGTTTCATTTGGATGATGAGTGACTAACTACTGTATAAACAGTATTCAGTATGCATAAACATTCAGTGTGAATAAATTATGTTGTTGTCATAATGGCCTGCACTTTATACCTTGATTTCAAGGGAGCCGAGTCAAGTATTGTTGAATTGGGAGAGTTCATTTGGAAGAGAAGAGGAGAAAATTGTGCACTCGTTTCTTTACTATGGTAAAATTACGGATTATGAAGATTATCTGAAAGGCAAGCGCTGGTGTCATAGTTTACACTTTATGTATGTTCATGTCAATCGTCATATACAGAAACAATTTGTATCTTTTTCAAAACTGAAACTGGCAAATTACCCAGTAAGCAAGATTGTAGGACATGGTCATGACATTAAACGATTTTTAGAAAGAGTATAAGTACACCCTACCGCAAATACCCTCTGCTCCAATGGAAAGAGCGGCATAATATCCCATTTCATCAGGTTTGCCTTTCATGCTAAGCCTGAAAAAGATGGACATTAATTATGTGCACTGCTGCTTCTCGCGCGCGCATCCCAATACTAGCCAGGCGAAGACGGATGAAAACAGATGGTATGGCGCACACTGCAGTTATTATGATGCTTTGGAAATTATGTGTTTTGACTTTGAACGGATTCCTATAAAAGAACGTCCAAAGACTACTCGCATCATTCCTGCTGAGGAGAACAATCATGAAGGTTGTCAATCGAGTGTTTCGGGGAACCCTTTCTACGCCTGTAAACTTGGTTGAAGTGGAAAAGTTTTGTCAATCAAAACCATTGATGAAAACAAAACACTACAGGAGCCGACCCTCAATGCTAAGCATTAAAATAAAATACTGTGCAACTATCGTTTTGTTTAGGACAGGAACGTTTTGATGCATGGGAAATTGTGCAAAGTCGGATGCTCGTAGTATGTTGACTTAATTATTACATTATGAGTGTCCTGCCCCACTTGAACTGCAGTCAAACATTTCATGTGAAATCTACAACTTCAGATTTTGTGTACCGCTTTGATCATCTTATTTCTTATGAGCCGGAACTGTTTTGTGCTATTAAATAACTGCAATGACCAGATGTATACTATAATCTGTTCGTTTCTGGATCAATTGTTGTGCTATGGTTGAATGCTGTACAACGTGCAAAGGAAATCAAAGCATGGTTAGAGTCAGTCATTTTATAAACATAATTAAAGTACTGTGACTATTAACAATGATGAAGACTTTTGATGTACGTTTCAAACCATAATGCTAGCTTCATTATAGCTGGTCCTAGCCAGTCGGGTAAGACATTTGTACAAAAGTTGTTAAAGCAACGCCATATATTATTCGACCAGCCAATGGAACAGATGTTTTGGTTTTATGGCGTCTATTAGCCAGCGCTTCATAACACCCTTAGGAAGGAAGGTGTTATAGTAGAAGAAGGAGTGCCAGCAATGTTTAATCATATTAAACTATATAGTATTATTATTATTTTTGGATGATCTGATGAACGAAGCGAACTCATCAAATGAACATCTTTAGAGATGCAACACGAGAATCACACTCTTACCTAGTGATCGATTCACACCAGAAAGTGGATGATGCTGTTCGACTCCAAGCTAGACTATTTCTCGATGAACGTCCAATGATTGCTTATAAAGCATAAAGAAAAACAGAGCAGTAGTATAGAGAAAAAATTGAAATAAAATTGAGGAATATACCCATTTGCTTCAACTATTGACAAAAGTCGATGCAAATACTCGAAAGGGTATTCTGTTAAAAGCACCTCCTGATATGATTAAGGCTCTCATTGAACTCAGTCTTTATTTTCGACAAGGTAATATTCAAGCCCCAGAGACAGCGGTAAAGAATCTTAAACGACGGAGAAATGCTTTGAGAGAGCTAACGGCATGCCGGAGTGTGGTGCAAGTACATCGACGCCTCAATTAGACAGGGGATATATTTCCTTTTCTTATTCCATTGTTAGCTGCAGCTATACCAGCCGCGGCAATATTTGCTCCATTCGTTTCTAAAAGTGTTGCACAGAATTCTACCAATACAGCCTTGGATGCTGTGGGAAAGCGAGCGACACAGTTTATCAAAAAGCTATAAACAACTTGAAGTAACACGTATATGACATAAATCATGCAACGCTACAAACCTTCACTACAAATCTTGCAACACGCGCAATTCCATTATTCGAACAGCTCTGAGCGGAGTTATTCAAGCCATAGCAGATATGTGTCAGAAAGATTTACAGAAAAACTACGCGTTTCCCCCAATTGCAATAAAATGAAAAAGCTGAAGCGTTATATAACAAAGCTGCATGCATTGGCCAAATGCTGAGGGAAATGGGTCTTTGTCGCGCACGTCAACATTTACAACAGAAAGGCGGTCTTCTCCCACTACTTGCTGCCGCCGGTCCATTGATTGGAAAAGCTCTGCTGGAAATTGGGGCGAGTGCAGCTGTCAGGGAACAACGTCAAGTCAGTGAGGGTCAGGTTGCGGACGAGTGTCGAGGGAGGCTGAAATGAACTGATAGCTGTCCAGGAACTGTAATTGCAGGTAGAGGTCCTTCATCTCTTGCATCTGTTTGTACCAACTACGAATTATGCTTTGAGGGCCATATATTTTTCCTCGGATGTTGGAATAACGGAAAAATACCATCCCTTCATCTTACCAATATTCCTAACACAGAGAACGTGCATGTCACAATTGCGCAGGTTGTGAAAGAAGATAAGCATAAAGTTGCGCCTCATCTTCAAGCCCTAGTTGCAGTCTTGACATGCCGCGCCTCGATATGCTCCATTCAAATGGTCATGCTCAACCACTTTCTTGCGTTTAGCGTCGCCCTCTATGAATTCTTGCTTGCACATACAGCAGGTCTTAGCGTCCTCATGAGCTTTCTGTGTTAAGGGAGTCATTTTTACCTTTTCACCGGTATAAGCACGATTCAAGGCAAACACTTTTCTCGCCAATTCTTCCAATGCTGTCAGACCATCCAGGATATAGTTTGGATCGGTGAAGACTTGATATTTGTCAGGTAGTGGCCGTTGTGTCATGGTGGGTTGTGGGACAAGAAGGAATCCAAAAGAGGCTGCCTGATGACGCTCGAGTTTTGAGTCGTCCCCTTTAACAAGGAGGCACTCGATGTCTGATAGACGACGTAGGGATGATGCTGAATTTGCTCCACTTGGCAAATGTATGGGTAGTTCCTTCTCCAGGAAAGACAGTGTCGGGCTTGTTCTCATAGCAAAATTGAGGATGTTCGGCTAGTCTTTCCTCACTGCTAAAGGGTTGGAGACACCGCTCACAATGTTTAGGTCTGCAGTCCTTATTATTGAGCATACGGTAGAGGTGGACAACCCCTACGAAATGCGCCGGTCTTCCTCTCTGGGTCCATCGACTGCCATGACGTTGATAATGCGGCCCCGCTCTTTCACGGTTGTTTTGGTGTTGTAAATCATATGGACGGAATGCTCCGTTTCATCGTCCATCCATTTCAGCATGTTTATTCTTAGTGTAGGATTGTTGTTCTCAAAGGTATTTACTTGAGCAGCAGTCATTGGGAACGTGAGCTCATTCCAGTTCACAGTGTTCATGAATGGAGCATACTTGGTTTCTCGGTCATGGTTGCTGGTGATATCATTATAATGAAGTACGCTGAGCACGGCATACTTAAAACAATCGTTTTTTCCCTTGTTGTCCACATTGATGACTGCATTTTTTACTTTAAGTCGCTTGGGTAGAGGAAACAATCCATTAACACGAATGCGAGGCACAGAGTGCTAGCGTGTGACGCAAAGGTCCAACCAATCGATCCCCTCAATAATCCAATTGGTGTCATTTCGGATGAAAACTTCCAGGTTTTCCATCACTTCTCTATACACTTGCTTCATATTGGCTTCATTGAGATTGAGACTGCGGGGATGGAGACGCGGGTAATATCTCTCTGACTAACATCTCCAACCGGTCCAATTTCAATCATTCAGAATTGAGTGACAAAGTGTACACGGCATTCCTCGTCCCCTTTTAGCAAACGTTCCCTGCTATCTTCCAAACCAGGCATGTCGATGTTGAAGAACTCATCTGGCTGCATTTGAAGATTATCCACCGACTCGAATCGAATCGCCTGAGCCGCGTGTTGGAGAGCATTCTATGACCATTAAATATGTTCAAATTGTTAAAACGTTCTCCACACTGACCACAGATGCGTAAAACGTCGTGTGTGTGTTCAATCGGCATCGGGGGGCCGCCCGAGCAGCCCAGTCATAAGCAGAAAGACGCGAACGCTCAGAGCTCGGATTTGGAGAGAAGAAATAGTTGGATTTGGACCAAGGAAGTGGAGGCGGGCCTATTGAAGGGAGGGGCAGAAGAGAAGGAGGTGGGGCAGGTATCCTCGTCCTGGTGACACCGAGGGCACAGGCTGGAGTGGTTGGGGTCGATCCGGGAGAGGTAGGCATTGGCGAGTGGGCAGTGGCCTACCCTGAGCTGATGGAGGGTAACTTCCTCCCTGCGCGAGAGCCCGAGCTTACCTAGAGGTTGGCCTTTTAGGGTCGCTTGCCGGTGGTGGGTTGTATGAGGGTCGCCCATGTAGAGCCTTTTTGAGTTTTGCCGGGCAAACCTGTTGGCAGTTGCTAAGTCGATCGATGCCCAGTCCTGCTCCAGGGCGCCACCCTCCTTTGCAATGGCGTCGGCGATGTCGTTCCCTCTAAGGCCGCAGTGGCTGAGGATCCACTGTAGGGTGACATGTGCTCGGTCTGAGATGGACCGGAGCGCCGTCCATGTTGACTCCGTCAGCTGATCGCATGGTTGGAAGGCGAAGCTACGGAGCCGCTCCAGTGCTGACTTAGAGTCTGAGCATTTCCTGATCTCTCCCCCCAGGGGAACTATACTATCTTGGAGTACACGTAGAGCTTCTAACAGGGTCGTCATCTCCGCCCTGAAGGTCGAGGAGAACTTGCCTGCGGGAAAAGAATAGGAGGTGGATCCGTCCGAGTAACGGACGAAGACACCGCTGCCTCCGAGGCGGTTCCCATCGGTCGCCGACCCCTCTGTCTAAACCAGTGTCTGCTGCTGGTAGGCTATAGAGGTGATCCGTCCATCGAATTTGGACATCGAGGTCGGTGTTGATGCGAATATTGGGAGCGTGGGACCAGGGGGGGGGCGATCTGTTAGCCCGATGGGCTCCCTGGGGAGGAAGTGTAAGCCGCCTTCTCCTCCGCTATGTCTCTCCAACTAGGGTGAAGGGCTCCACCGCCGCCGTGCGCCTTGATCTGTCAACGTACCGTGGACTCGGCCGAGCGCTTGCGGAAGTGGTCGAAGTCTCGTCGCAGCAGCCTTTCACAAAGGATAGTGGACCGGGAAGTGGCTGTTTCGCCCAACGGTAGCAGGTTCGAATCACGGAGCACCGCATTGTTGGGCGAGGAGGAAGTACATCCTGTGATGATCCTTACCGCTTTAATCCTGTCTTGGTTGGTCTTGGAGGCCATGGGGAACCAGGATGACGCGCAGTAAAGGGCAACGGGCTCAAAGTATGCCTTGGTTTGGAGGAGGGAGCTGCGACAGCCCCAGTTTTACCTGTGAGGCACCTAAGAATCTTGAGGCGGCTCTGCATGCGCTACTTTACTGCAGCACACTGTTTCCCGAACGTGAGCTGCGAGTCGATGTGAACTCCGAGCAGTTTCGGGTTGGGGTCTCCGGCAAGGTGGGTCGCATTAATCGTAAGGTTTGGGACTCTTTTGCCGTTGATCCCTCGTGGATCCCGCGAGTAGAGAGTACAGGTGGTCTTAGGGAGGCTGATCGTAACTTTCCAAGCCCGCGCCCACTCCGAGAGGGAGTTCAGGGCGGGTTTCAGGGACGCTTCGCATTTCTCTACGCACCGAGATTGCACGGCGAGGGAGAGGTCGTCAGCGAATGAGGGGCGGACTACGGTGTCCGGCCAGCCCTCAGTGACATCGTTCATGAAGATCAGCCACAGGGTGGGTGACAGTACGCTCCCTTGCGGCAGTCCTTTCTTTGCAACGCGGGCCAGTGATCGAGTGTTACCCCACGAGACGAACGCCCGTCTATCGGCCAGGAAACCGTGGATCCAGCGCACGAGACAGGTGGGAACCCCAAGACGTCCCATCTTGGCAATGAGGCAGTCTTTCCACACTCTGTCATAGGCCCGACTGCGACTGTGTGGTCTTTCTTCTGGAACCCATCAAAGATGTACTGGATGAGTCCAGCTACCTGTTCCTCTGTCCCGCGGCCTTTCCGGAAACCTGCTTGGTCGGGCTGGAGCAGGTTTTGGTCCTCCAGCCAGAAAGAAAGCCTACACTGTACCATCCTTTCGAAGAGTTTGCCCAGACAGCTCGTTAGAGAGATGGGCCTATAACTGCTGGAAAACGTAAAACGTGGTTGTCGTCAGTAATTAGAGATTCGGGGGAGGCAGATAGAGGCGTGGGTAAATTTTTATCATTACCTTGCGACCGACTGATTTTCATAGATGCAGCGGCAGTTGGAGCTTTCACTAATCATTTACGCGACACAATCGCATCTTTGGTACTTGTCTTTCCATTCTACTAAACTGGAAAAGATAATGCTGATTATTGTGTGTTTGATTGTTTAACTATACACCTAGGCTATTTCCCCAATAAGGACTGCTCCTCAATCTCTACAAGAAAGTAGTCATCGCATTTATGAATAGAAAGTTTTTATTGCTTATAACAAAAACAGGTGTATGCATTCAATGAGTCATGGCTATTGATTATAACAGGTTTACATTTACCGAGGTAATAGTTCAAAGCTATCCATTATAGTATGCCATCATGTTATTATCTTTAAATGACTTATGATGTTATTACATTTGCAATGTCCCTTTTCTAAACACTTTCTGGAATAAACTTGCGAATGCCCATATTGTAAGTACATGTCCGAACGTCAATTTATCTGACATTGGTTGAAAAACCTTCCCCAACAGCATACAGCATTCTTCATCATTAGGGGAAATATACCTTCTGTTATGCGCACTGTTGGCACAAATAGTCTTTTTTATTCATCCTTCCTTTCGCAGCGCGTTTGATTTTGCTATCAGTGTTCTTCTTTACTTTTCCGCTGCTTCAGCAATACAGTCTGCTTCATTCAGAAGTCCGTCTGCTAGTCGGGATGTTCGCGCAATGTCTGACTTGATGTTCACAATCTCTTCTTCTTATCTCTTTCTCTCTCTGGCAGTCTCCTGTGCCGTTTTGGTTTTGTTCAAATCCTGGAGATGAGTATCGTAATGTGTGTGTGCAGCTGAAGTGGACTGAAGTAACCTCTGATTGATGTTGACCTTGTTAATTCCACCAATCTAAACAGGAAAGAAAAATATATACATATAGTAAGTCAAGATTAGAATGTACGTAACACAAATATCAATAGCAATTACATGATTCAAGTGATCGTATATCGTTCTGATAGCTTTGAGTGTTGGCGCATTCATATTTTCAGTGAGAATATCATTATTGGTAGAAAAACCTCTTTCGACCGTGGACTATCCATGAGATATAGAATGCACAGTTATTGCACTACTGGCCACAAATGTGTAAGATCTTTTCTGTCAGCAAGACGAGAGTGCCAAAAAACATCAATTCTTTCTGTATCTCGGTCAAAGTACGTTATCGCAATCTTTGTCTTCTACTTGACGTTTGGCTTCCAGATGCAGTAAAACTTTTGGAACCTTTTTAAAGCCCCTGTCTTGTGTCTGAAGAAGAAATAGTTAGGATCAAGACAGCGCAGATAACGAACAAGAGGATAAGACATTGGCGACTTTTCAATTAATCGCTCCAAAATCTTGATAACGAACCCCCGAAACTCTATCCGAAATTCGAGCACCTCCCTGGGCTTGGCTTGACTCACTGACTTGGCTGCGATGAATCAAACATTTATTCTGCTGCCATCAAGAAACAACGCACTGTATTTAAAGTTAATCTTCGACACATCTGCGGCTGACGTGATTTCTGCAACTGACTCCGGCTTAGCAATCCTGAAAATAGTATAAAAAAACAACCATAATTAAACGTTGAAAATTGAAAATAATAAGATATCTTTACCTTGCCAGAAGTGTTTTACTGATCTCAAACAGATCATCAGCCAAGAATGGGATCATTGGTGAATCAGTCTGAAACTGAAGGAGGAATGATCGAAGAACGCTGGCCACAGATATGAAGGCATTCACCTATGAGATAATTAAAAATGAATATTGTAAATACAAATAAAACACAACAAAATACGCAATTAATAAGTATTACATGCGTAAAAGTATTGCAACATTTGTTCAAAAGTTGCTATAAAAGGGTAATATACTATGGTGGTATTTACCTTTGCGATCAACAGTGGGTCCGGTCCACAAGAGCTGATTTCAAACACTCGAAAGATTTTGTTTTGGGGTCTTTCACCTTCCCAGAATTTTGACAGCTCTTTCAGCAACTCGCACATTCTCTATCCATCGATGTTTGCAGAAACGAAGTGGGAAAAGTGTTGAACCTAAATACAAATCAAGAGTAACAAAGTTAAGGGTAATTATAGACATATGACAATAAATAATACTAACCTTACCTGTGATGTTAATGAAGTCTTCTCTTCTTGCTGGTGTGTCACTGAAGAGGTGAAACATGATTTTCAAAAACTGATCAACTGTCCAAGAAGTAGCATCAGCACCAGCCGGAAAGGAATTATGGACAACATGCAAACCACAACTTCCTAAATTCAACAAACGGTTCCAAGCAGCTTTATCAATCTCATCTTGCATCAGCCGGTGAAGTTTCCAATTGACGTTCGGGCCGTCCATCGATATTTGAAGCAGAGTAGCTAAACCAATCTCAGAACAATTGGGAAGAAGCTGGTCCAACAAATCTTCGGAAGTGGCATGACCCGTGAGTAGTAGGAGTTACGCAGCATCTACCCTAGCAACGACCTACCTTAGCAACGACTCTCGTCTAATCAGATTAAAGTAGGTCAATGTAATTGCCTAGCAACGAAAGTAGGTCATCCAATCAGAGCGTAGTACGTCATAACTAGGTCAAGGTCATCACGTGATGTAGTCACATGATGTTCTCAAGGTCACGTGAACTCGTTGTCATGACAACAGCCAATCAGAGCGTAGTGCGTCA